>VDFB02105785.1:260945314-260983772 GCA_007258455.2 Sequoia sempervirens
CCTCAAACCTCAAAAAAGTCTTAAATATGCCTCCAAAACTCAAGAATCACCAACCAATAAGTCCGTACAGACTGACCAAGACCCATTTCTCTTAAACCCTTCTTTTTCTCAACTTTGATTAGGGCTTATTCATTTACCTATGTCCTGACCACCCACGAACCTAAAACCTCTTCAATCCCTCTTCATTTTTCTTGTACATGGTCAAAATAACATTACATCATACTGCCTTTATCTTTGCTATGCACTTCCTTTGTAATCTCATCAATTTTCACTCTTTTTCCACCCTTTTCCAATAGGGTTTCTAACTTCTCCTCTCCTCAGACCCTTCTCAACTACTCAAACCTTCAATACATCCTCAATGACACTTGTTCACTCTGTTTTCAAGGGTTTCTACCAACTTTAAGGCCACTATCCACTTTTTCCCTACTCTGGCCTTGTTACTAAGGCACCAAACTAGGTTTTTGACATGGGGCAGCATGAGGATCTCTTATAAACCATTCTTCAAGATTTATTCTTGATTCATACCCCTACACCTATATCCTAGAATTCCATTCCACCAAGAAACAATTGTCAGAGAAAGGTGGAATGGACTTCTAGTGCATTAAGCCAACAATCCCCTTATGCTCTCTTTTCAGACCTGCCTACAAGAATCAACCTTTTTTGCACTCAAATCCTAATGCTGCTCTACAAGAAAGGATTCAGAATAGAGATAAATCCATACTAAAGAGAATTCCAATCATCAATTATCATAACCCTGCTGTACGGACCCGTACACAGGCTGAAAAGAGAAGAAAACACAAAAAATTACTAAACGGAGCTTTTTGATTGATTTCTTCCTTTAAGAATGCTTTCAACAACCTCTGCATGAGCCTTCAAGAGTGCTTAAATACAATTTTCAAACATAAATAAACCATAAAACACCTATAACTACTCATCCAACCACGTAGACCCTTACATTGCTTAATCTTGCATTATTTTGACAATTGTGGCATGTATTACATCATTGTGCAAACTTTGCATTCTTTTGTACTAACCAACATTAAATACCCCTAATTACATCATTAATGGGCTCAAAGGCCTTATTCAACATGAAATGAATTAAATACACCCCTATTTTCCTAATGCCTTCCTCCAAGGATGAATTTTGTAAATGTGTGCTTTGGGTGCTCCTGCACCATACACCTTGGCTTAAAAATACTTCCAAGTCCCTTGGAAGCCTTCATGTACAACAAATTTGGATCTCCATCCTCTGATACTCCTTGTAGATGCTTCATTTTTACCTTTGGCTTAGTTTTGTCCATGTTCATCATTCCTTTGCTTGCATTGTTTACTTGAACTTGCACTATTAAACTCATACCTACACTTACACATCCCATCTAGCTGCTCTCAACATTCTCAACACGTCTACTCAACACCACATTATACTCTTCACCTTTCATCTTGACTTTAGGCTTGCCTCTTATCAGCAAAATTATCAACACAAGGAAGCAACATAGGACTCCCTTCATCCTCTTCCTTCTAACTCCTTCACAATCTTCCTCAGCTTTCCCATGCTCAAAAAAACCTATACAGTAGCATACATCTACCACACAACCTTTGACCAATCCATTTCACTTGCTTTCTTCATCATAATTGGAGACTTCTCAAATTCTTTTTATTTAGCCTTCACTAGGTTGTTCACTATCAACTCTTCCTTTCTAGGTTCTCTTGGAACTTCACTTATCCACTTTGCTTGATCTTCTTCACCTTCCAAGGTGACTGTAACTTTCTCATCATCTGCACATTCTTCTACAAACTCACTCACTATCTTTTTCACTTCTTTTTGACTCACTGTCTTTTCTTCTTCCTTATCTTGTTCTTCACCCATGAAATCCTCACTACCATCTTCAAAGACATCTTCTTTTTCCTCTATCTTATTTCCTTGTTCAAGTTCCTTTACCTTCAGTTTGTGTATCAGCATCACTGCCTCATTTACCTCTATATCCTCTGATATACAGTCCACTGTGTCTGCAACCTTTGTCTTCTTTTTATTTTCATTTTCCTTTAGGAGACACTCCACTACCCCAATCATGATCTTTTAATTTTTTTCAAGCCTTTCATGGCTTTATCCAACCTACTCACTTGTCTTGACTGTCTCCACACTCTTTTCTTTCATACTATCATACTTCAAGATATCTCTATCATTATATCCTCCATCCTTTATGTCAACATACTGCTGCTACAACTCATCTCCTCTATCAATCTCTAGCTACTTCTTTTTACTTTGTCCTTTCAGTAGACATTTTCTTTCACCTTTACAGACCTCAGTAGGTCTCCTTTGCCTCTCCATTGATGACTGTGTTTCACATTTATTCTTTTCTTTTTGAGGGTTCTCTATCCCAAGTGCTCTTTTTACATAAATCACTATACCAAACATGTCCTTTGTTGCCTTTACCTCATTCTCTTGCAAATGCAAAACTTCTGTCCTACCTTTGTCTTCATCATACTTTCTATCCTTTTCTTGTGATCTCAAGGTCTTCACATCTCTAACCTTCACTATCTTTGTTTCCTTTTCCTCCAAACACTCTCTTTTACCACACATGCATATCCTTCTTTGTGTCCCTTCTTCCTACAAACAACTCAAGGTGTACCTTTTCCCATCCTTTTCAATTGTATACACATCAAGTCTCCCATCATGTATAAAAAATCTATCAAATTTCCAAACCCTTCCTAGTATCATATGACAGTCCCTTATAGGCATAATATCACATAATAGAACATCTTTATAAGGACCAATTTGAAAATGTACAAATGCTTGCTCTCTAACCATAACATATTGACTATCATTTACCCAATATGCCTTGTAAGGTGATTCATGTTTTAGCCTTGTCAAATGAATTTTTTCATTCATTTCTTCTGAAACTACATTATCCAATGAACCTGAATCAATCAGTACCTTACATACCTTACCTTTGCATTTGAATCTGGTCTGGAAAGGAGCATTCCTCATTTGTTCCTCTTTCTCATCCAACCTTCTAATGGCCATAATGTCTTGTATCTTAAAATGCTTCTCCTTCAATCCTCAAGAGATCTACTTCCTCTCTCTAATACCACTATGATGTAGAGATAGGGATGACATCAACAACATTGTATCATTTTCACAATTTGATCTTCATGGGTTCATTCAAAACTCAGAGATGACTCATCATTGAACTAGCCATCCAGTGGCTCCAATACACCCTTTTTGTTTCAAATATTCTCCAAGCTTCCAAGAAGCATCTAATAGGATTAGATTGCTAAAATTAATAGATCCAACTCACTGACAAAGACTCAAGAATCTCTATTTGCACTTTCACCATTCAAGCTTCCACTTGCCTAGTAGTACTCCAAAACCAGTTTTTGCATCTTCCTTCACAACCAATCAATCAAACTCAAAAATGGCCTACACTTCTAGGGACCCATTAACCTACTACAAATCATATCACAAAACTACCATAGGGTTCTTCAGACCATCTATACCCAAATTGACCTTTTAGGCTAAAACAAGCTCCAATTAGCCCTCTTTTACAAAGGACTTCACCTTCAAACTTGTCCCAAACTCCTCAAATCTCAAAAAAGTCTTAAATCTGCCTCCAAAACTTAAGAATCACCAACCAATAAGTCCCTAAAGACTCACCAAGACCCATTTCTCTTAAACCCTCCTTTTTTTCAACTTTGACTAGGGCTTATTCATTTACCTATGCCATGACCACCCACCAACCTAAAAACTCTTCAATGCCTCTTCATTTTTCCTATACATGGTCAAAATAACATTACATCAGACTACCTTTATCTTTGCTATGCACTTCCTTTGTAATCCCATCAATTTTCACTCTTTTTGCACCCTTTTCCAATAGGTTTTCTAACTTCTCCTCTCCTCATACCCTTCTCAACTACTCAAACCTTCAATACATCCTCAATGACACTTTTTCACTATATTTTCAAAGGTTTCTACCCACTTTAAGGCCACTATCCACTTTTGGCCTACTCTAGCCTTGTTACTAAGGCACCAAACTAGGTTTTTGACATAGGGTAGCGTGATGATATCTTATAAACAATTCTTCAGGATTTATTCTTAACTCCTACCCCTACACCTATATCCTACTAGTCCATTCCACCAAGAGACATCGGTCACAGAAAGGTGGAATGGACTTCTAGTGCATTAAGCCAACAAACCCCTTATGCTCTGTTTTCAGACCTTCCTGCAAGAATCAACCTTTTTTGCAGTCAGATCCTTATGCTGCTCTACAAGGAAGGATTTAGAATAGAGATAAAACCATACTAAATAGAATTTGAATCATCAATGATCATAACCCTGCTGTATGGACCCGTACACAGGCTAAAAAGAGAAGAAAACAAAAAAAATTACTAAACAGAACTTTTTGATTGATTTCTTCCTTTAAGAATGCTTTCAACAACCCTTGCATGAGCCTTCAAGAGGCCTTAAATACAATTTTCAACCAAAAACCAACCATAAAATTCCTATAACTGCTCATCCAACCACCTAGACCCTTACATTGCTTAATCTTGCATTATTTTGACAATTGTGACATGTATTACATCATTATGCAAACTTTGCATTCTTTTGCACTAACCAGCATTAAAGACCCCTAATTACATCATTAATGGGCTCAAAGGCCTTATTCAACATGAAATGACTCAAATACCCCCTATTTTCCTAATGCCTTCCTCCAAGGATGAATTTTGTAAATGTTTCCTTTGGATGCTCCTACACCAAAATCACACGTTCTTCTATATCATAATGGAAGGAACAAAAAATGATCACAAACACACGCACTTGACTACTAACCTCAATGGAAGAGCCAAAATGGAAAATTAGGGTTTTGATTCTTTCATTGGGGAATGATTTGATATTTGTCAATTGATTGTTGATTGACTTAATTTGATAATGTAAATATGCACCTAGCTCAACTATGAAAATACAACAAATTGTTATGATTTTAGGAAAACACAAAATAAAAAACCAAAAATAGAGCATAGAGCAATAGAGTGTAGACATAGAGGAACTTGACATATAAAATTTGAGCTTGATTGGGCTAGAAAGGGGTGTTGGTAGCCTAGACCTAAGAATGTGAACCTTTAGAAATAGAATTCAAATCTTAGTTGGTCATTTTTTTAGGCTCTTCCTTTCTATACCCAGTTTCAAAATTTCATTTGTTGCTAGTAAATTCCATTTTCCCTAATTTGTTGACTTATAAGGTTTGAATGCTTGAATGAGCGATTAGGCCTTCAATCCTTTTCCAAATTCACTTTAAATATGTAACCTACACACAAGGAAGAGGGGTTTAAGGGTTGTGTCGTATAGGGGATTTCCTAATTCAAAACTTTTTTTGGTATTTCTACATCCACTGGCTATATTAATATAAAAGAGTGCTTAGCCTTGGCCGAGTAGAGGATAATGGATAAAGGATTGATAAATTGATAATTTCTACAACTTAACACCCATATTTGTATTCCTTGATGAATTGAAGTTGTTTTACTCATTACCCTCAAGGAGAATTGGAAGCTTGATTTGAAGTCCTACAAGTGTTAGTGATCACAACACAAATGCAAATGAAACATAAACAAACTCACATGAAAACTTGATGCATTGATAACATGATACTTGATTGAAATAATACTACAATAATTTGTTGCAAGTATGAGCAAGCTTGGTGATGTTGTCATTAATGTTGTCATTGATGTCAACATAGTTCAAAATGTTGTATATTGTGCATGTATAGTTGATATGCTATTGAGATGTTGTGAGTACATGAAGCTATCCTTATGATGTTGCAGATGTGCTGAAATGATGAGTTTCTAAGTGCTTTTGAGAAAATTAATAAAAGAAAGAAGTAATAGTTTTGTATGTTTTCAGAATGTGCTCTGTGTTTCTTCTGTGTTGATCCTATGCTTGTGTGGATCTGAAGGGTTGTTGTTGGGGATCTGTTGGTGTCATCTCCTAAGTTTTAGTTTCTGGTTTGATGGAGTATGAAAGTTGTGTTCACCGGTGTGTGAACTAGTTTGACAGAGTTGCTTCTCTGTGGACTGGGAGAAATTTTTTTGCTCCATAGTCTTCCACTATTTTTTTTCAGATCTTGTGGATTTGGAATATGTCTTGCAATGGTGTTCTTTGTGTTTTGGCAGAGATGTTCATGGTTTGGTGCTCCAGAAGTTTAGTTTTAGAGTTGTTGTATGTATTTGCACAGTCCAGATGGACTGATGGAAGGTGTTCTATGTTTGAAGGTTGTTGCACTTGTTGTAGATGTATCTAAAGGTATCTAAGATGTGTTCTCATGCATGATAAATAATGTTACATCATTCTCATGTTATCTTCTTGTTGGGAAGCATGTACTTCAATGTTCATTTATGTTTCCATTAGGTTTGGTCAACCTCGAGTTTACACTTCATATGAAGAATTAAAAATTTAACTAAGGAAGCATGTGGCTGATCCAAGGTGTTGTTTTTGGTCTTGGTTAAGTATGTAATTGGTTCGCTCTTATTCCTTTCCACCAAGGGAATGTTGAGTTGCCGACCTAATTTGAATTTATGAAATGAAGCGTATATGGTGACCTTGGAGAAAGTTTATAAGGTTGAAGATGATATAAATGCAAGTCGAGTTGCAAAAGATTAAATTATACAAAGTGACGAAGTAAGCCACAAGTGAAGAGCAGAGTTGTACGAAAGTGAGTTGAGACAACAATACTTCATTGTGTTAGATTCTTGAAAGCAGTGAGTTGAAGGTTTATGATATCTTCTAATCTAGGTTGCGGATGTGTGTAAATTTTTGTGGTGGATGTTTATGTTATCTTTTGTATCTGTAGGCAGTGAGCCTCCTTGTTGGACAGTGAGTCATTTCTATAGGCAATGAGCCTTTGTATTTAGGTAATGTGCCCTTGGTAGTGAGCCTCTTGTATTCAGTTTTTCTATCTCTTTATATTGTGAGTTAACCCTCAACGTGTTTTTTCCCTTATTGGGTTTTCCACGTAAAATATGGTGTTCATTGTGTTGACTTTGATTTTTGTTATTTGCATTTCATGTTCATACTTAGTAACATAATAGTGTGGTTGTGAAGTTGATAAGTGTTTCAAGTTTTGAATTTGAATTTGGTGATAATTTATTCACCCCCCCTCTCAGTTGTACTACGCCTTTTAACAATTGATATTAGAGCCTTGGTTCCTTGGTGTAGAGATTAACTGCTTAAGGTAGATCCGATGGTGCATAAGTTGGTGATCCCTATGTTTGATGGATTTGATTACAGTGTCTGGAAAGTGAAAATGAGAGGATATATTATCTCTTGGTTACAAAACCTGGAAGGCTGTTGAGACAAAGTATGTTGCTCGGTGAGTGGTCCTAATACTACAGATGAGGTTTTTTCTTATGAGGAGAATGAAAAAGCGAGGTATGCTATTTACAGTGCTTTAGCCAAGACTGGGCGAACAAAATTTATCTCTTTGGGCACTGCTTATGAAGTTTGGAAGAAGTTGGAAGATCTTTATGAAGGAAATGATGGAGTGAAATTGACAAAGAAGCTGACAACAAAATGTAGATATGAGAATATGAAAATGGAAGAAGGAGAAGATATTGCAAGCTATTTTCAGAGGATTTATCTAGCAACAAATGAAGTTAGAAATCAAGGGGGTACTCTGACTGATGAAGATATAATTGAGAAGATTCTATTTACCCTAACAGAGTGTTACAGTGACAAGGTTTTAGTTATTGAGGAAACATATGATCCTAAGAAATATACTGAGGAAAATTTATTTGGCACCTTGACTGCATTTGAGATGAGAAAGTTTGGAAAGAAAGAGGAGAAGACAGAGACAACATTTAAAGCAACAAATATTGAAGATGATCCAGATGGTGATGGTTCAGATGAGTTGGAAGTGAACTTTACAAGGAAGTTGAAGAAAGGTACTGGTAAGTATAAAGGTATGTTTCCCTTTAAAATTTTTAGTTCTGGTAATATTGGTCATTATGCTTCAATATGTTCGAATAGATTTGTACATAAGAAGAACATAGATCATAAAGATAGAAAGGATAAGAAATAAAAAAAAGTTACTATGTTAGAGAAGAAGCTGGAATCTCTAATGATGAATCTGATTATGAGGGTGATGATAGTGAATGCTTGTTCTTAGCTTTGGAGAGTAAATATGTGTCTACTAACTCTGGAAAATGTGCAAGAAAAAGTGATTTAGAGAACAAGAAGGATGAGATGGAAGGTACTTTGGTCACTGCATTTCATGCTAGATAGGATGAAGACTATTGGGTGATTGATAGTGGATGTTCTAATCACATGAATGGAGATAAAATTAAGTTCACTAAACTTGAAAATTATGATGGTGATTTGGTCATGTTTGGTGATGATTCTGGAGAAAAGATTGTTGGGAAATGTACAATTAGTTTTGATGGAATTCATAGTATTGATGATGTATATTATGTAAAGGGCTTAAGGAATAACCTTTTGAGTGTTGGAAAAATGTGTAGCAAAGGTTTCAAACTTGTGTTTTAGGATAATATATGTGAAATCAGAAAAGGATCTGGAGCTATGGTTGTTGTAGGAAGGAGAACTCATGGAAACATCTATTAGCTTAAGGGTGTTGATGGTTAGTGCGTTGTATCTCAAGTTAATGAAGGTTGGTTATGGCATCGGAGAATGGGACATGTAAACTTTGATAATTTGGTCAGGATCAATTCAAGAGATGTGGTCTGAGGTCTTCCTAAAATCATAAAGCCTGCTAATACTGTTTGTAGAAGTTGTCAGTTAGGGAAACAAACAAGATGTAGTTTCAAAGGAAAAGAGTAAACTACTACCGAAATGCTTGAATTAATTCATACAAACCTTTGTGGTCCTACTAGAATAGGAAGCCTAAATGGTGACAGGTATTTCATCCTCCTTATTGATGATTATTCTCGAATGACATGGGTTGCTTTTCTTAGAGAAAAGACTCAGGCTCTAGATAGGTTTAAAGTGTTCAAAGCAAGAGTAGAAAATGAAGTGATCCTAAGAATCAAATGTTTGAGATCTGATAGAGGTGGATAATTCACTTCTAGTGAGTTTAATGCATTTTATGAAGAGCATGGCATAAAAAGACACTTTTCTGCTCCTAGAACCCCACAGTAGAATGGAGTGGTTGAGAGAAAGAACCAGACTATATAGGAAGTTGCAAGAACCATGATGAAAGAAGCAAATGTACTTGATGTGTACTAGAGAGAGGAAATACACATTGTTGTTTATGTTCTTAACAGGGTTTAGATCATAGGCAACAACACAAAGAATCCTTATGAGTTATGGACTGGTAAGGCTCCTACTGTTAAATACTTTAAGGTGTTTGGAAGAAGATGTTACATTAAAAGAGATGATGAGAATCTTGGGAAGTTTGATTCTAGATGTGATGAAGGAATTTTTCTTGATATTCAACTACCAAAGAAGGCATATAGATGCTTTAATAAAAATATTTATTGAGGAAGATCGTTGAGGAGTGCTAATGTGAAGGCTGATGAGGGTATGCACAAACGTGATTGAGATAACTCAAGTTGAGCTTAGATGATCATATTGGTGGACCAAGCACTGAAGAGAATATGAAGAGGAAGAAGAAAAATTGAAGAAGAAGAAGAAGAAAAATTTAACCTAACGCGGTTCTTAAGATCTTGGAAGTATGTCCGTAAGAATCATCCGTAGGAAAAAATAATTGGAGATAAGAGTGAAGGTGTGAAGACAAGAAGCAAAGTAGCAGCTAAGGAAAAAAATTGTTTACTTTCTAAGATAGAACCTAAGTCTATGTGTGAAGCATGTGAAGATGAAAGTTGGGTTAGAGCTATGAAAGAAGAGTTGCAAAAAATAGAGAAGAATTAAACATGGGAACTGGTTCCTAGACCTATGAATAAGAATGTAATTGGTTCAAAGTGGGCGTTCAGGAATAAGTTGAATGAAAATGGTGAAGTAATAAGAAACAAAGCAAGACTTAAAGCGCAAGGGATACCGCCAAGTTGAAGTAAATATTTCTAAGAGACATTTGCCTCTGCAAGAATCGGAAGCTGGCTAGGATGTTTTTTCCATTTTTCCCACAAGGACTTCAAAGTATATCAAATGGATGTCAAGTCCGGTGATTTAAGGAATGGGTGAATTGGAAGAAGAAGTATGCTACGGAACAACCCGGCACTTCACCATCGGCCAAACTAGATATGGCTTGTAAGCTGGAAGTAGGGAATTGTATGGGATCTAAAACAAGCCTTTGCATGCAAGATTGATAGATACTCGACACACAAGGATTCAACAAAGGCTCCTCGTTGACAAATAATCTTTACTTCAAAGTGCAAGTGCAACAAAATGTTGATAGTGGTAGTATATGTTGATGGTATCATCTTTGGAGGAAATTAAAGTATGTGTAAGAGATTTGCAGAGGAAATGCAAAAAGAATTTGAAATGTTCATGATTGGTGAGTTGAACTTCTTTCTTGTTCTTCAAGTAAACCAAACTGATAAATGGATATTCATTTCACAATCTAAGTATGTGAAAGATTTGTTAAAGAAGTTTGGAATGGATCACTCCAAACTAGTTAGTAATCTTATGGTGATCGGGATGTAAGCTTGCAAGATGATGAATCTCGCTAAATCTTAATCGTGAAAATACAAGATCTAAGGATTGGTAGACTATTGTATCTTACTGTTACTAGACTAGATATCATGCATGCAATATATTTAGTTGCCAGATTCCAAGCAGATCCTAAAGAAGCTCATGTTACAACTATAAAGAGGATATTCAAATATCTTAAAGGTACATCAGATTATGGCTTATGGTATCCTAAGGATGTTGATTTCACCTTGAGTGCTTATAACATGTAGATTGGATAGTTGTGTGGATGACCTAAAGAGTACCAAAGGGAGGTCTCTTCTTTGGTGGAAGATTACAAAATGGTTAAGTTAAGAAACAAGACTCGCATTTCTTTATCCAATCGGTGAGAAGTAGAGTATATTGTTGCAAATACCTTGTTGCAATATAGGTTTTGTGGATGAAGCAAACTCTAAAGGATATAAAGGATATGTGATGAGATCTATTCCTATCTTCTATGACAATAAGGCGTTATAAAAATTTCAAAGAATATGATAATTCATTCTAGAATAAAACATATATCTATCAGTTATCATTTCTTGAGAGAGAAGGTGTTGGAAAATAAAGTCAGGCCAGGGAGTATGTGTCTACAAAGGAACAAATTGTAGATATATTTACTAAGGCTCTTCTGAAGGATACTTTTGAGTATCTCAGGGAGAAGTTGGGGGTTATTGGCCCTCTGAACTAGGTGCACATGGAGGTGCATTAGTCTAGTAGATCCACACATTCTTCATTTATCTAGACTGATGAAGGGGTCTACTCCATAGGGGAGTAGAAAGTTTTCATTGTTGTAGTATGAGTTATATGGGTGCACTCCTAAGGAGGAGTGATCAAAGCTTTTGATCTCGCCATTGATGTCAAAGGGGGAGAGAAAGAGTCATGTGAAAAATAGTAGAAGAGGAAGATAATTTTTTTTTTTGGAATGTTGAGAATGCAGGAATGTAAAGGAGAGAGTTGTCTTTGATGGTTTTTCACATAATGTGTTGCCATCAATGACAAAGGGGGAGATTGTTGCAAGTATGAGAAAGCTTGGTGGTGTTTTCATTAATGTTGTCATTGATGTCAACAAAATTCAAAATGTTTCAGATTGTGCATGTATAGTTGAGATGTTGTGAGTACATGGAGCTATCCTTATGATGTTGCAGATGTACTGAAATGATGAGTTTCCAAGTGCTTTTGAGAAAATTAATAAAAGAAAGAAGTCATATTTTTGTATGTGTTTAGAATGTGCTTCGGTTTGTGCTCCAAATTTCTTCTATGTTGATCCTATGCTTGTTTGGATCTGAAGGGTTGTTGTTGGGGATCTGTTGGTGTCATCTCCTTATTTGTAGCTTCTGGTTTGATGGAGTGTCAAAGTTGTGTTCATCTGTGTGTGAACCGGTTTGACAGAGTTACTTCTCTATGGACTGGGAGAAATGTTTCTACTCCGCAGTCCTCCACTATTTTGTTTCAGATCTTGCAGATCAGGAATATGTCTTGCAATGGTCTTCTCTATGTTCTGGTAGAGATGTTCATGGTTTTGTGCTCTAGAAGTTGAGTTTCAGAGTTGTATGTGTTTGCACAGTCTGGATGGAATGATGGAAGGTGTTTTGTGTTCGAAGGTTGTTGCACTTGTTGCGGATGTATCTAAAGGTATCTGAGATGTATCCTCATGCATGATAAAGCATGTTATGTCATCCATGTGTTATCTTCTTGTTGGGAAGCATGTACTTCAATGTTTATTTGTGTTTTCACTAGGTTTGGCCGACCTGGTGTTTACATTTCATATGAAGAATTAAAAATTTAATTAAGGAAGCGTGTGGTTGATCCAAAGTGTTGTTTTTGGTCTTGGTTAATTATGTAATTGTTCCACTCTCATTCTTTTCCACCACAAGAATGTTGAGTTGACGACCTAATTTGAATTTATGAAATGAAGTGTATGTGGCCGACCTTGGAGAAAGTTTATAAGGTTGAATATGGTATAAATGCAAGTCGAGTTGTGAAATATTAAATTATACAAAGTGACGAAGTAAGCCACAAGTGAAGAGCAGAGTTGTGCAAAAGAGAGTTGAGGTCAAGTGCACCAAGATGGTTCCCAGAAAGGGGGCTTAAGTGGCCACTTTTTTTTGAAATCAGGAAATGCTGACCTTGGATGTGAAATTGAGGATAGTTACACTCAAAATTTTGAGATGGAACAAAAACAAGGATCGAAGTGCTCCGAGTCTACTTCCTAAACTACTAATTTATTTTGAAAATGGATGAGATTAAGGGGTTCAAAAGAGGGATGTACACAAATTGGAGTTGTTTTTGTCAGAAAAACATAACATAGCAACTCTTGTACGACCTGAGCACAGTGAAATTTTTTGTAGTATTTTTAAAATCGCTATGGTAAAAAGTTAGCTAATAGCATCTAGTTGATCCACAATTTTTCTGGTAATTTTTTAATGAATATTTGATTTTTCATGAATTTTCTAAGTGGCCACTTCCAGAAAAGCAGAATTTTGGCTTTGCTCCCCCTAATTTTTTTTGAAAATAATTGATTTTTTTTTTAATTTTTGTAGAATGGAGGTAGTTTCTAAAAATTTAATCTATTTAAAATTTTATGAATGGTTAATTTTATAACAAAAAAACACCAAACACCGCTTAACAAAAAATAGACATACAAACAAAAGAAATTATGGATGAAAGGCTTTAAAAATTGTCAAAATTGAAAAAAAACGAAATCGCTGGATAGCTAAGAGAGAACTTAATATTACCCATGTGTTCAATTTTTTTGATATTGAACTAGATGCAATCTTGATGATGAGCACAGACTCGATTATGTAAAAAATTGTAGAATTTGCAAAAACACGTGTCTGGCCTTGTTGGGAATGACCTCCAAGCCTTTGGGTTGGTATCCCAAGGCAAATAATTTCAATTTTTTCTTTTTTTTAATGCAAAATAACGTGAACGAGTTTTTTAAAACTTTTTTGAAAAGTGGCCACAAAATTGGTGTACCCAACTTCATGCACGCCTCTGAGGTAGTACTTCATTGTGTTAGATTCTTGAAAGTAGTGAGTCAAGGTTTCAGAATCTTCTAATCTAGGCTAATATCAAAAGTAAATTTCTTGTGGTGGATCTTTTGTTATCTTTGTAATTGTGAGTGCTGAGCCTCCCCTGACAATAAGTCCTTTTATAGAAGTAAGCCCCTTTGTATCTCGTTTCTTTTCTATCTCTTTTATATTGTGAGTTAATCCTCACCTTTTCATGGTTTTTCCCTTATTGGGTTTTCCACATAAAATATGGTGTTCATTATGCTGACTTTTCTTTTTGTTATTTGCATTTCATGTTCATACTTAATAACAGAATAGTGTGGTTGTGAAGTTGATAAGTGTTTGAAGTTTTGAATTTGAATTTGGTGACAATTGAATCACCCCCCCTCTTAGTTGTCCTGCGCCTCTTAACATAATCTTGCTAATTCTTCTCTTGATTGCTTTTTAGAATGCTCAATTATGGTCTCAATTTCCTTAAGATTCATTAGCCTTCCAAGTGGTGAAAAAGACTTGTATTTATATGTATTTCTTTAATTTCTTGTAAATCGACATCCGACCAATAAATTCAAATTTCCAAATGTTAAAATGCTAACATGGACATATT
This sequence comes from Sequoia sempervirens, assembly GCA_007258455.2. Classification (NCBI taxonomy): domain Eukaryota; kingdom Viridiplantae; phylum Streptophyta; class Pinopsida; order Cupressales; family Cupressaceae; genus Sequoia; species Sequoia sempervirens. The sequence goes on from VDFB02105785.1 coordinate 260,959,560, forward strand.
TGAATTGAGGCCAAAATAGGTTGAGAAGGCATGCTAGCACCATAGTCTAGACCTATTTTGGGGCTTTGAGTGTTGTTAAATAATCATTAAATGATAATTCCCAATTTAACTGCATGATTTTTTAAATATGATCATAAAACAAGAAATTTAAAAGCATAAATGGTTCCAAGCACATAAAGGTGAGGTAAACCTAGTATGAAATTTTCAAGGGTGACAATTTACGATGCTACAATTAGTAAGTTCTCTCACTCAATAAGAGATTGAGAAAAGAGAAAAAGAACCATATTCGAATTGTTATATCAAATGGTCAAGGAGTCATAAGTGTTCTAGTAGTGAGAAAAATATTGAGGTTGAAGAAGAGGGAGAAGTACCTACAAAATAACCAAGCATAAAACTTAAGAATGGAGATTCCAAGCAAAAATAAAGCACTATTATCTCCCTACATACATTGAGTGAAACAAATGCACCAAAAAAATTCAAAGTAAAAAAAATGTTAAATTGTTAGTGGATACTGGTAGTACACATAACTTTATCGATAGAAGATTAGCAAATTGACTAAATTATTTTGTTTATCTTGTCTCTAATTTTCAAGTAATGATAGTTGATAGGAAACAACTACCTTGCAGTGGTAAATACCATCACATAAAACTCTCAATGGGAAATTATCAATTAGATTAAAAAATGTTTGTTATCCCTATTAGGGGAGTGGATCTAGTTTTAGGTGTAAAATAGCTTAAAAAATTAGGAACAACATCTTTCAATTTTCAAAAACTATCCATGGATTTTAAGATACATGAGAAAAAGTATAATTTTTTGGGAATAAAATCACCACCAAGTGAAATAATTAGCTCCCATAGGATGGAGAAATTACTCAAGAAATGTTCTTATAAATATAGGGGCACACTTACATTTTATAGTTCATCAAAAAATATGATAACAAATTTGAGAGATTATTCAACAGAATCAACAAGTGTTTAAAGAATCCAAGGATGTACGTCCAATTGGAGACATTGAATTAATACCAAGAAGCATTATTCATCCTAAAAAAAAAATCATATTTGTCCCCTATGCTTATTCTTAACAAAAGGGATGGTCCATGGAGAATGTTCTCACATTACAAGAAACTAAATAAAATCACATAAAGATAAGTCTCTATTCCTATTGCTAATGAATTGGAAGAAAATAAAATCTATGCAAAATAATCCAAATATTTCTTTAGGGTGAAACAAGTAGAATAATCAAGACATTTGGTGTCACTTAAATTTTTTAAGATGAACCCTAAGAAGAGAGGATTTTTGGGTCTAACAAGATACTATAGAATATTTGTTCATACTTATTATCCTATAAAGAAAATTTTCTTTTGGAAAGGTATTAAAGTGAATATTCAAAAAATTGTGGTAAATTTTTTTATATGCCAACAAAATAAAAAGGAAATAATAAAGACTCTAAGCCTCATACAAATATTAGGCATTGCAATACAATACTGGAAAAATTTATATTAATGGACTTCATCATGGGGCTGCTAAAGATAAATATTTATTTATTGATGCAATCTAGCTTGTTGTGGATAAAATAATTAAGAATGCATATTTTTGTGGACTCACTCATCTATTTTTCACTAATATAAAGGAAAAATTATTCATAGAAAATATGCAAAAATTTCATGGAATTTCTAAAATCGAATTGGAAAATAGAACCACCTCAAAATTTCTAATCAAGTCGAACAATTTTCTAGTTGAAGATGCAACACAGAATGGTAAATGATTCATATGAATGATTTAGAATTTCTAATAATTGAAAGCAAGGCTTTTTTGAAGGGGAAGGGAACGTTGTTATCCTAATATGATATATTCCTAAGTATATATTATATATTTCTAAGGATAAACAATTGTGGCATGCTTAAACCTAACATAAATATTAGTTAATACAATAATACTCCTTAATTAAGATTAAGGGTTATGTCCCTACATATTTTAGCCTATAAATAAGGAAGAGACCTCTCTGCCATATTATGGCTCTTGGTTTATGATGTAATTGAGGTTATCCAAGTTATAATCAAGAGATGATTTTGCTCCTAATTCCATAATCCATGGCTAAATACTTTCTCAAATTTGTTCCATGATATGATCTATATTCAAAAGAGTGTTATGCATGTTATCTTTAGCAACACAATATTATCATATGTTACTTTTAATTTTCATGTGTTTTCTTCAATTCATTATCTAAGATTTGACTTCTCACTTTACTACATAGAGGAAAATTCCTTTTATTATCACTTTGGATAACTACAATTCCTTGAAAATATGAAGCTTCAAACTCATATTCCTTTAGGTCTATATATTTCTTTTCCCATGTGGTGTTAGTTGCCTCTTGTTTTGGGTTTGTGATGCTATTACAATGTATTGAATACTTTAACAATAACTAGTAATGTTCTAAAATAGATAAATTAATGCAATAAGATTAGTAGAAACATTCTAAAGATCAAAACGCGAGATAATGAAAAATAATATTATGATAATATATCATAGATGAAAGATTGGATATTGTTTATTGAACATAATGTTCTTCAAGGTAATTATTGAAATTTCTTATTTTCTTAAATGGACCTTGAAAGTAGAGGATATTTTTAAAATATAAATAAATATTTATTATATCACTTAGACATTTATTAATGTTGCACTTGTATAATTAATGCTTGTCAATTCTAAATTCTCACTATTTGGTGATTTTTGAGATATTCATTTATGAATACCGAATTTCTTTCCTTTTTGGGAAGTGGGTCTTGTATATTGGCTTACATTATATAAGTCTTGTTTGACAGCTTCTTATAGGCATTTATGTATTTCTTGACCATACAAAAAAAAATCTAGTTTGAAATAATTTTTAATTTGATTTTTTTGAAATTTTGCTACCCAGGTTAGTTTCCAACTATTGGTAAATTAAGATGAATGTTGACAATCGAAGAGATAATACTAATCCTACTACATAATTTCTTAATTTCTAATGCAAAAAAGAAAAAAAAATCTTAATTTCTATATAAATAATAAGAAATGTTCTTGTGGTATATTAAGGTTAGGAGGTGTGACTTTTTTTAATAAAAAAGGATGGGTGTTTTAGGAAAGCATGTCCCCATTATTAACAACTTAGGCAAACTTGTCTTATTGTGAAATATTGTATGGTGAGGAATTTAAATTATCTTCATTTTTTTAATTCTAGAATGAGTTCCTCTAACAAGTATTGCTCACCCATGGTTAAAAGAGTTTCCCATCGTTGTGTCTCGATAGAAACTCTCTTCAATAGAGTGATATGCATGAAATCCTTAGCACCACAACTTTATTGTCTATTACTTTTCATTGTCATATCTCAAAATCTTAGAATTTACTTTTGATCTTTGTTTATAGATATTTTTTCTTGTGGTGTTGGTTGCTTCTTGTTTTGGATTGTATTATTGCAATGCAGTTATGCTTAGTAATGTCCAGTAATGGCTGTTGTGATGCTTGCAGTTGCTGTTCTTTCCTGTTGTGCAGTTTACCATTGTTAGACAGGATACTTACGGAGCATGCCGATAATTGCAAGGAGGCGATGCTGCGCTTCGTCGCCATGGATGTTGTGGCTCATTATTTTATGGGTGCTCTCCATATTCGCTTTTCCCCCCCTCCTCTTCAAATTCGTATTTCACTTCCATTCACCCTATTTTTACATCGCATACATATCGGTAGTTTTACTGGTGACATACGCGGCCTTCTGCGAAAAGGTAGAGGCAGAGCCCCCGCGAGCGGAGCGGTTGCCTCCAACATCAGCCGCGAGGCAGACGGTGGAGGTAGACATGCCGTTGTTCAATTACGACGAGATGGAAGAGCAGTGCGTTATATGCCTCTGTAATTACGACGAAGCTGAAGGGCCGGCGTTGTCACTGCCAGTGTGTGGACATAATTTCCATGTAGAGTGCGGTAAAGAGGTGGTTGGAGAGCCACAGCAGATGTCCCATATGCAGTGCCTCTCCATTTCCGACACACGCTGCTCCATTTCCTCCACCCGCGCGCACAGACGTTGTGCGTGTGTCCGTCGCCATTGACGCGGCTAGCACAAGGGAATACGGTAATTTAACCCCATAATAAAATAAACTTTGTTTTATGTGCCGAATTTATTGGTAGATCCAGAGCTGAAATTTCTTCCGTACTCGCAAATTAGTGTAATATATATTTTACCGACGCTACGTATTACTCGGTTTTGTGTATCTATGTTATAAATGATTGAATGCATGATGAGATATTTGGGTTAAAAGAAAACAAGACAGTGACCAAAATCGGTCTGATCATATCGAGTAGGTAGTAGCATCGTCATTGCCCGTGCTTGAATTTGACGTTTATTAATTGAAAAGTGAGTCTCACTTTCATTCAAGACTTTGAGGAAGGTAAAGGAAAAACAACCTGATCAACCATGTGGAATCTTCAACCAGTTTATTTTTTGTATTTGATCATTTTATTTTATTTTTTATATCTTTTTATTTCTTTTGAAGTATCTATTTAATTTCTTTTATTTTTAGTTTATGAACTTGTTTATCTCAATGTCTTTAATTATATTGATGTTATATCAAGAACTTTCAAGAATTCCACTTCATAAGTATATTTTAAATAAAATTTGTTTACAATTTTATAAAGGATCTTTTTTTCATTTATTAAATGTTTTTCAGAAAATCACTTTCACTGGAGAAACCATTGCTTCATCTCCTACCTTATATTTCTAGTGACTTCTTTTTGGTCAACATATTCCTTATACATGGAATTCATCTTCTCCAACTAAATGCTTACTTCTTCATACAAATTTTAATATATTTTAGATAATGTTTAGTAGAGCAATCTTTTTGTGGTTTCTAGGGAAATCTCTTAATTTTGAAACATTCTTTAGATTCTATCCACATACAATTTCAAATGAAGATGAAATTCTAATTTATTGTCATTTCTCTTAGTAAACATCTTAATAAGTTTCCCAATCTTTCATTCACAACTTTTTGTGGTTTCTAGGGAAATCTCTTAATTTTGAAACATTCTTTAGATTCTATCCACATACAATTTCAAATGAAGATGAAATTCTAATTTATTGTCATTTCTCTTAGTAAACATCTTAATAAGTTTCCCAATCTTTCATTCACAACTTTTTGTGGTTTCTAGGGAAATCTCTTAATTTTGAAACATTCTTTAGATTCTATCCACATACAATTTCAAATGAAGATGAAATTCTAATTTATTGTCATTTCTCTTAGTAAACATCTTAATAAGTTTCCCAATCTTTCATTCACAACTTTTTGTGGTTTCTAGGGAAATCTCTTAATTTTGAAACATTCTTTAGATTCTATCCACATACAATTTCAAATGAAGATGAAACTCTAATTTATTGTCATTTCTCTTAGTAAACATCTTAATAAGTTTCCCAATCTTTCATTCACAACTTTTTGTGGTTTCTAGGGAAATCTCTTAATTTTGAAACATTCTTTAGATTCTATCCACATACAATTTCAAATGAAGATGAAATTCTAATTTATTGTCATTTCTCTTAGTAAACATCTTAATAAGTTTCCCAATCTTTCATTCACAACTTTTTGTGGTTTCTAGGGAAATCTCTTAATTTTGAAACATTCTTTAGATTCTATCCACATACAATTTCAAATGAAGATGAAACTCTAATTTATTGTCATTTCTCTTAGTAAACATCTTAATAAGTTTCCCAATCTTTCATTCACAACTTTTTGTGGTTTCTAGGGAAATCTCTTAATTTTGAAACATTCTTTAGATTCTATCCACATACAATTTCAAATGAAGATGAAATTCTAATTTATTGTCATTTCTCTTAGTAAACATCTTAATAAGTTTCCCAATCTTTCATTCACAACTTTTTGTGGTTTCTAGGGAAATCTCTTAATTTTGAAACATTCTTTAGATTCTATCCACATACAATTTCAAATGAAGATGAAATTCTAATTTATTGTCATTTCTCTTAGTAAACATCTTAATAAGTTTCCCAATCTTTCATTCACAACTTTTTGTGGTTTCTAGGGAAATCTCTTAATTTTGAAACATTCTTTAGATTCTATCCACATACAATTTCAAATGAAGATGAAACTCTAATTTATTGTCATTTCTCTTAGTAAACATCTTAATAAGTTTCCCAATCTTTCATTCACAACTTTTTTTTGTCCATGATATATTTCAACTAAGTTTCAAGTCAGTATCTAATTTTAAAAAATGACCAACAAATTTCATATCACTATTTAATATAATACTCTTACATAACCTATAGAATTTTACAATTTCTTTGAAAAATAAATCAACTATGTGTTTCACATCATTAGTTTAGTTTTCTTAAATAATCAATTTTGTCATCTTGAAAAATATATCAACCACAAAAATAAAATCATGACCTCTTTATGTTTTACCAATCCTAACATAAAATCCACCATTTTGAACTAACTCCCATAGCAACTAGTGATGGCTTATACAATCCACTATTTTGACTATTTCTTTGGAACAAGTAATGGCTTGCACAATCCACCATTTTGACAATGCCCTTATTAACTTAAAAAAATTATACTTTTGCAGATGCCTTCTAACATCTTATACATTTCTAGCCAAAATAATGCACACTTACTAATGTAATTTTCTAATCAATTTCAAAGTTACCTATATTCCACCACAATGATTTTCTTTGATGAAATTCTCTCTTTAAAATCTCAAAAATATATAGTTGATTCCCTTTAAAAAAATATACCATGAGTTACATAATCCAACCACTTATTACTATCTCCACTTCTTGTTATTTAATATGTTTTTCCTGCCTTAACATAATTAGTACCAATCCCATACAAGTTCTTCAAATTCATCAAAACCAACAATCTGAATTACCATCAATAAATTATTCATTATATTTAACACATCAACTACTCTATTAGATTTGCAACTTCTATGCTCCAACACAAAAGGATATATTATAAAATTCAACCCATTTAACATACATTTGATTCAATTTACCTTGGCTAGCTAAATATTGCACTTCTTGATGATTAGTGTACAAAATTATTTCTTTTCACTATAGATAATGTCTCTATTTCTTTAGTGTTTACATAATTACATATTATTATTGGACATGAATTAAATATTTCACCATAGAATCATTTTTTTTTGTTAAAATAAATAATAGATCTTCCTTCTTCACTCAAAATAGCTTCAATTATAGTCATTCTCGCATCACAATCAACTAAAAATAACTTATCAAAGTATGGAAAAAATAACACAAGTTGTTCTATCATAATTCAATTTTTTAATAAAATACAATAATATATTTAATTTATTTTTTATCTTTTCTCATTGTTCTATTAACTAGAGAGCATATTCCATATAAATACAAGTTTCTTTCACTCATTTTACACCTTGCAAGTTGAATGAGCATCCCTATAGAAAATTTGAGTTCACAAAACCATTCAAGTGTTTACAAGAGCATTCAAGAGTCTTCAAGGACCGATTATCAAGTGTTTTAGAGCATTATTCAAGTATTAAGCATCATGTCAAAGTCATCCTGCATCATTTTTTTTTTTTTTGAGATAACAATTGTGATGTAGGGTTTTATGATTCAAGCTAGCATTCAAGTCAAGATATATCACATTCTAGAAAGATTCAAGGTCTACATCCATTGGAGCCACTTCATTCATGTTTGTAATGCTTTATTGCTAGGGTTTGGTGAGTTGCAACATCATATTTTGTTCATTCATCATTCCTCTTTCCTATTTCATTTCATTTCAAGGTTTGATTACCAAAATGGGGTTTGACCAAGGCAAACCCCTATTCACTAACAAGACAACATTTTTCCCTCTCTTTAGTGTGTGATTTGCATGTCTAGGCTGAAGACACATTGAAGAGAAAGTTTGGAGAAAGTTGTCAAAGTGTTCAAAGTTGTCAAAGTTATCACCTTACATCAAGGAGATCATTGGAAGACATCTATAGGTTGCAAATTAGAGTTTCAGATATAGAAATTAGGTGGAAAGGATAGAGCAGACATTGAAGAGTGAAATCAGACTTTGAATTTCAAGAAAACCCTAACTAGAATTATATGCCACTTCTAGCGTATGAGTCCCAGTATAGGAAAAATTCCATATTTTTGCAGATCTAGAATCTACATTGCTAGAAACCTATTCCTACACAGAAACCCTAATCTAGGACTAAATCGCCTAGTCTGGCATATGATTCCTAGTTTGCTTTAAAATTAGTGTTTTCAACATTTTAGAGCTTAATCCAGTCCTCTTCAGGTTTCCAGGTGCAAACCTTTTATCTCTCAATTTTCTATTCTATTTTATATCCTTTTTCTAGGTCATTTAGTAAAGTATTGCAATGCATTAGGTTTTACCATTAGGTAAATTGCATTTCATGTTGGAAACAAGCAACACTGAGAGGGGGGTGGATCAGTGTTATGCAAAAATAAATTTATTATTCTAATCTTTAACCCACTTAAAACATTCAACCAAAAGAAATGTGCATGAGAGAAAGCAAAAAACCACAACACCATAACACAAGGATTTTAACATGGAAACCCTATTAGGGGAAAAACCATAGTGGATGGAAAATCCACAATATGATCTAAGTATACAAAAAAGGAAGATTACAATGTGGGAATGCACTTGCATTCAGGTGCACTACTTAGAGCTCACTGCTCAAAATAGAAAGGCACACTGCCTTACAAAGATTTAGATTAGATCCAAAAGAATGAACTAAGAGAGTGGCATCTATAAATGCTTGAATATAATTCCGGTTAGGCTTAGTACTTGATCTTCTATCATTTTAACTGATAATGCACCTCTGCTCTGCCTTGCTCTAACCCGCATCACAAAATCTTTAATGCATAAGTGAAACTATGCATAATCGCTCAATAACCCTTCTTATATTCGCAACACACATCGATACACCTTATTCACACACCAAAATGATATAATTGATCATTTATATATATATATATATATCTATGACTAAGAATTTAATCTCAACATGTCGGCTTCAATAAAACTTAAAAATATTTACAACTGATGACTCAAATCATGAATAATATTCAATGTGCATCCACAAATATCGGCCACAACTTAGCTCATACCCAAATCAAAATGCATGAACACAAAAAAATTTGAGTAAACACTCCTCGAATATCCACGACATGTTATATCAACTGGGTTGGCCACCAAACACTGATGAACAAAAAGATATCCAATCGGATCTCCAGACTTGCACAAAACTTGATACGAGGCACTGATATTTTTGGATAACACAAGACATACATTGATCAACCTCCCATGAGATCCACAACTCAAAATAACAACAGAAAATTTCCATGTGAATCGATGAACTCAAAATAACAACAAAAAATTTCCATGTGATGATGTGTAGTTCCAATCACCAACTAGGGTTTCCATCAATGACAACACCAGAAAATATTTGTAGTGTCTCTTTCCAACAATCTCCCCCTTTGGCATTGATGGCTACACTTAGTGAAAAATGACTAAGTGTTGGATTAGTACCAACATGAATTACACTCCCACTTCAAAACTTCAAAAAAAATCTTCAATCTCAACTCAGAAATGCAACTCCCCCTAAGATGAATATACATTTTTCACTGTACAACTCTCCCCCTTTGACATCAATGGCAAAACTGGGGAAATAAAAAAAAAATCAAAATTTCTATACTGTACAAGCATGGTCTTGTAACTTACACAAATTTGAAAACATCTATAAAATCTTTCTTCAACATGCTTAAATTTGTGTCCCAAACCCTTTTGAGACTCTCTAGAATTGTTATGTGACCACAAACTAAATAAGATTGTGTTTTTGTAGACTCAAGATTCATTGGGTCACTAACTTCCATAGCATTTTTGGCTTCCTTTAATGCACTCACCATTATTTCAATCTTTGGACCAATTAGTCCTTTGAGATCACATGCTCTCCCTACAATCCTGTCATTTTCATGCTTTAAGCTCCTTATTTTGTCAAGTAGAGATATTACTTGACCTTCTTTCTTACCAACATCACCAACTAACAGATCAAAAGCATCAGAAATGGTAGCCAATTGTTTTTCAAGATCCTTCACCTTCTTCTCATTGTCTTCAGTAAATTTGGACAAAACCAAACATGACTTATAGGCCTTTCCACCTTCAGATAGAGAACCTTGAACATTCTTCATACAGGTGGCTAACATATTTTTATCATTTTTATCATTTCTTTCAACCTACTAAATCTTTTTCCATTAAACTCCTTCTGCACTTTAACCATGGCTGATTTTTCAAGAGACTCGAAATGAGTACTTATAGAATTTATGACCTTCTTCAGTTCATCAAAAGAGGATCAGATGGATCCTTAACATGAGTTGACATAATTTTCTCCAGAACTCCAGATGCAAGACCCAAAAGTTCATTATCCTCAATGTGGGACTTCAACAATTCTTCTCTAGCTTTTGCCTGGGCAAAAGATGCAACTTTCATTTTCTAAATTGTGGACAAGGTGGATAGATCGATTGGGCCTTCAACCAATTTAGGATCAAATTCTTCCTGTTGTTCCACCAGAAATTTCTTCACTTCCTTGGCAGTGTCTCTTGCTTCCACTGGAATTTCATTAACTTGAACCTTTTCTTCTTCAACTTTTGGTTCTTCAGTAACTATTTCTTGATTTCCTTTAAGAGCTTCAAATTCTTCATTTGGCATCTCCTTTCCTTTAGCTAATACAACCTTAGGAGCTTCAGTCTCCATAGGTACTTTTGCATTATCCACATCAAGAGGAATTTGAATATCCTCAATATCTACATTCACCTCCTCATTTACTGGATCAGATACAACATCTTCAGCATTCAATTCTTCAACATTGATCTTGTCCTTTGACAGAAATGCTTCCAGGATTTTCTTGGTTTCATCAGCAACAACATCATTTTCACCGATCATAAGTTTGTTCAGCCTTGTTTTGCTTTTAAATTCCTTCTTGGCTTTGTTCAGGAGTGACTTCATCTCCTCAATAGACATTTCCTGACATAAGTCTACAAGAATTCTCTTTCTCATATGCTCTTCTTTTGTCCTAGAATTTACTCTTCTCATCTCCAAAACCTCATACAGACTCTTAGGTAAACCAGACATAATTTCAACAAGAACTTTATTGAAAATATTCATATGTTTTATTGTTGCCTCCTCAAGAATTCTTTGTCCCGATTCATCAAAAAATTCATACCATTTGCAGAGAGGCTTGAGGTTTCCATCCTTTACAACACCATTCTCAACTTCTTCAACTGTCATACCTGGTTTGTCAAATTTTTCCTTCTTTTCTTTCTTAATCTTACCTAGATTCTCTATCAGCTAACTTTTAAGTAGCTCACAGAAGTCATAATCTTCATTTTCTTTTACCATCTGATAGGTTACATAAATGGTTGTACCAGATACTGAATTATCCCAACTAGAGTGGTAGACCTTGTAGCCAATGATCATTGATGCAAATTTCATATCCACTTCAACAATATATTCAATTGTCATTGCCCTTCTATCAAATTTTGCACTTGTTGCATCAGTAACCATCTAATTCTTTACGGATTTCAAGATTGGTAGTCCATCGGAGGAATTTAGACCTATGATAGTGCTTATAGCCTCTTTCTTAATCTTAAAAGGTACATTCAACCACATAAACTCGACATGAAATCAGCTCAAAATATATCACACCCATTCGCTTTCCTCAAATATGGGGAATTTCACAAACTGTGTGAACTTCTCTTCTAAGCTTTTGTATTCTGGCTTAACAATGAGGTCCTCTCCAATTATATGGTTGCAATAAAAAATCAGCATTCGTGAGCTCCCTAACTCCTCAATATTAGCATGAATGTAAGCCCTAATGTCTTCAGTATGCAAGACATTGTACGATACATATGAAAATGCACCTAGGGGCTCGGTCTCAAAAAACTTAAAAGGATGCCACTTGAACTTCGGACTGGGTCTATTCTTGACTTCAACTACCAATGGAGTGGCCATTTTTACAAATTCACAAATTCACAGGTTTTTTTGATAAATACCTTTTCATCAAATCGAAGTTTGATCGTTGAATCTTCTTCACAATTGAATCTCGCCGCTATTCAACAAAGTTTTCCCTAGAGCTCTCCAAACTTCCCTATTTTTTTCAAAATGCACAGTGACAAATAAAGGATAAAAATGACCTTTTATTGTTCATACACCTAACCCTTTTTTTTGCAATAAATGCTTTTACTCTAACTCATTCAGTTACTCTGTTTCCATGCACTATGATAGATAATTCTTTTGCGGATCTCCAATACTGTATAATACTTTCTCCAATTGGTTGAACAACATCTGAAAAGAATCTATGCACTTATTGGACTTATCCACATTTTGGTGCCAGTTGTTGGCAAGGGGTTAAGAGATTTTCTTGATAGCTCCCCCTATGCCAAAGGCCTAAAACTAATTCCCGAAGGAATTACCAGAAGCAGATTTTGGTGCTGGCACATTTCCTTCAACAGAGGGATTCTTCTTCACCCATTTCTTCTACATTTTCCTCCTGATCACATCTGTAGTGACTTTACCTTTTCCCTTAACATCCTGCTGCATGTTTTGTTTTACCAAACCTTTTTTGCTCTAGAATCTAGCAGTGTGGCCAAATTTGTTGCACTTATAACACAACATTTTTCTATCTAGACCTACTGTTCCACTAATTTTTCCTTGATCTGCATTGGTTAGCAATATTCCCAAGTCTACTGCATGTATAGCATCTACCATCTCTATGAGAGTTATTCATCACATTTTTGGATTCATTTGACTTATGACCAAACTTATTACAATTAAAGCACTGACCTGAGAATGATGGTCCACTTGGATTCATCTTACTTCTACACTGAGAAGCCATATGACCAAATTTATTGCAAGTAAAACAATAACCATTGAATCTTTGAGAATTTGGTTGTCTTATCAGATTCCTTCTTGCTCCATTCATCTGATTTCCTTGCTTGAATCTCCCTTGTCTGAATCTGGAACTTTCTCCTTCTTCATAGCCAAGACCTCACTTGTCACCATCAGTCCTCTAACCTTTAATTAGTTCTTTGAGCTTGGCTTCAAGAGCTAGCTTTGAATTTCTCCTTGTACTCATTTGTAGCAGAAAGTTCATTTCTAAGATCATCAATTGTTTTTCAAGCACTTCCTCATTGTTTTTAGATTGTTCCAATTCATTGTCCAAACAACTGCATTCTTTAGATTTTTCTTTCAAGGATTGAGCAATATTTTCTTCATTCTTCCTTCTATCTTCAATCTCCTTGGTCATTATCATCATGATAGATTCCATCTCACACTTCAAAGAAGCATTTTCTCTGGAGAAGTTTTCACATTCTTTAGTTTTCTCCTTCAAGGCATGGCTCAATTGTTCATCTTGCATGCTTCTATTCTTCTACTTAAGCTAATCACATAATTCCTTTCTTTTCTCCCTTGATTCATTGATTTTGTCTTTTAATAACTGAATGAATTTCTTTGCATTCTCAAGACTTTCTTACAGTTCCCAATTCTCAGATTTTGACTAGTCAAGATCATCCAAGGCCACCAAAAGTTGTTTTTGAAGATTGGTTGTATCGATTGAAAACACTTTCCAAGATCTCCCCAAGCTGTTAGACTTCTTTTGAGGAATTAGCTCTGATACCAATTGTTGGAAACAAGCAACACTGAGAGGGGGGTTGAATCAGTGTTCTGCAAAAAATAAATTTATTATTTTGATCTTTAACCCACTTAAAACATTCAACCAAAAGAAATATGTATGAATAGAAAGAAAACAACCACAACACCATAACACAAGGATTTTTACATGGAAACCCTATTAGGGAAAAAACCACAGTGGATGGCCAATCCACAATATGATTTGAGTATACTCAAAAGGAAGATTACAATGTGGGAATGCACTTGCATTCAGGCACACTACCTAGAGCTCACTGCTCAAAATAGAAAGGCACGCTACCTTACAAAGATTTGGATTGGATCCAAGAGAATGAACTAAGAGAGTAGCACCTACAAATGCTTGATTATAGTTCTAGTTAGGCTCAGTAGTTGATCTTCTATCCTTCTGACTAATTCTACATCTCTACTCTGCTCTGCTCTAACTCGCATCACAAAATCTTTAATGTACAAGTGAAATTGTGCATAATCGCTCAATCACCCTACTGATATTCGTAACACACATCGACACACGTTATTCACACACCAAAATGATATAATTGATCATTTATATATATCCACGACTAATAATTTAATCACAACATGTTGGCTTTAATAAAAATTAAAAATATTTACAATTGACGGCTCAAATCATGAATAATATTCAATGTGCATCCACAACGGTTGGCCACAACTTAGCTTTGACCCAAATCAAAATGCACAAACACAAAAAAAATTGAGTAAACACTCCTCGAATATCTACGAAACGTTATATCAACTGGGTCGGCCACCAAACACTGATGAATAAAAAGATATCCAACCAGATCTCTAGACTTGCACACAACTTGATACGAGGCACTGATATTTTTGGATAACACAAGACATACATTGATCAACCTCCCATGAGATCCACAACTCAAAGTAACAACAAAAAATTTGCATGTGAATCGATGAACATAAAACAGTCAGATGCTTTGTTCTTCCTTGACTATCTTCAATTTGTCCGCTGGTATGAGAAAATGATGATGTGTATATCCAATCACTAACTAGGGTTGCCATCAATGACAACACCAGAAAACATTTGCAGTGTCTCTTTCCATTAGTCCTTCCAAGCCCTAGCTTGGTGGTGAACCCCTCTTTATTTTATAATCAGACCCTAGGACATCCCTATTGCAAGATCTCTTTCTCTCTTGCATACTTTAGATTGATATCTCTAGGGTTTCCCTTCAACGAAATGATTGTGAAATGTGGTGTTATATGTCCTAAACCATAAAGTAATACATTTTCCTTTTTTTCAATGAGTTTTATCATTTAGTCCATACATTTTCTCTAGATTCAGCCCTAGGTATTATCTATTGATATTTTGCAATTTGTGGCATCTACTTAATTAATTGGACATACTACCATTTGGAGAAGTTCTATTTTTTGGGGGGATTCAATTAAAATACTTTAAATGGAACCTTTTTAAGGATTAAATCATTATATTTTCTAAAAATATGCGATTTCAACAAAAATCAAGATGTCCCAGAAAGTGTAACCCATTATTGTGGCAACACCCTCTCATCTAAAAGGGTAGAGCCAATCTCTTCCAAAGAAAATTCCCTCAACCTTGATTCTTCATTTATTGCCTCTTCTCTTCTTGCATACAATGCACATTTCAAATATTTAGGAAATTAGCCTTCAATATCCTTCATGTTGACCTCAAATGTAACTATATATCTAACAATTGCCTCTTCTATTGCAGACTTCTCAATGTCATCTGGAGTGGTATATACTGTAGTTGTTTTCTCTAAAAATTTCATGGTCAACTATACCATCAAATAATGCATCTAATTTCATAGGGCTATTTTTTCTTACTGAGGAAGGTTTATCCTTCTTCTTAGGCTTTGATTCTAGATCTTTTTCTCCTTTACCGGACTTGGATTTCTTTTCCCTCACATAAATTTTGAATTCATTTTTCTACATCTCTACCTCCACTTCACTATTTGTGTCCATAATATCAACCTTTAACTTCTTTGTACTTGTCTCTACTTGAGAGATTCCAAATTTTCTTTTTCTTATTAGAGGTTCTACTTCTTCCTCTTCTTCTTCTTCATCACCGCTCAAGTTTCTTTCTTGTGTTGCCTTAGCCTTCACTCTTCTTTGTTGTGAGGTAGCTTGTTGCTTTACCAAATTAGTCTTTACTTTTACAAGCATACTCTATTGTTTGTTCAGAGTATTGGTTGACTCATTTCTCTTTGTTCCACTAATAAAGGGAAAAGCCATGGAGGACTTGGGGCCAACTAGAGAGGGGGTAGATGTTCTACCAAATCTTCTTATGCTATATGCACCTCCTAGAGAGCCAAACATGTTCTTGGCTTTCTCCACTTGGTCCTTTGATAGACCCATCATCTTGTAACCTGTGAAGTCATCTTCTAAAAAAAATTCTTTATTTGTTTTTCCCTCTATTTCATCTACACTTCCATATACTTTTCCTTATATGATCCAAATATTTCCTCATAGGTGTCTGTAGGCTTGCTCAACATATGGTCATCCATACCAACAATTACATCCTCAAAAACTTCATTTTCTATTTCTACTATCCACAAATTTTTAGGATCAATAGCCTCCATTATGTAGTAGTCCTTGATCATCATGAAGATAATTTCATTTTTTATATTTCTCTACTACTCTCTTCATAATTATTTCTCTAGCTTGCATACTGTCTTGGAAAGTTTTAAAGAATCCCCATAATGCTTTCTTCTATCTGTCTGCATCACCTAATTTCATTAAGTGTTCTCTAATTTGGGATGCCACTAGTATTTCCTTCAACCACACTATGTTCCTAGTTCTAAGAACCTGATTAAGAAAGTAGAAAAGTAAGCAAATGATCAAGGTACCAAACTTGAAGGGGTACAATGATTCCTTAGTCTTTTGCAAAATTTCTAGGAGTTTTTCCATTAAAAAATCACACAAATCATAATCAACACCTTTCTTTACCATCTCATATGTAGTGTTGATGGAAGTTGCAAAAATAGAGTTCTCTCTAATTGTAAAATATATCTTGTATCCTATCACCATTTATGTATATTTCAGTGTAGGGTATTTGATGTCCTTGATGGTTAGGGCTCTCTTTTCATACTTTGCATCTGTTAACTCCGTTACCATTTCATTTTTCACTTACGAGCATCAGAATCATTCTAGTTGAACACAATCCTATAAAAACCCTAATTTCCTCCTTATTGATTATATGTGGAATATCCAACCACATAAAATTTTCATGAATCCTACTCAATGTGTATCTAATCCACTCATCCATAGAGCAAAAGATAGGGAAATTATTTGAAATGTTGAGGTTCTTCTCCTTCAAACTCTTGAACTTAAGTTTCAATTCAAATTGGTCTTTGATGAGTTCATAAAACCACACATCACCCAACTTTGAGTGATTATACTCTTCCAATTTATTATGAATGTAAATCCTAACATCTTTTGTATGCAACACACATACAAAATGCTAAAAAATGCATAGTTTGGATTAGTAATCATTGAATTATTAGGATATTGTTTGAAATTTGGATGGGGTCAGTCCACAACCTTGAAAACTTGTGGGGTATACATTTTTTGACACAAAGAAAGTACTTCAAAAACTAGGGAAAATATAAATTTGAAATTTGAAATGCTTTACTTCACTCCTTCACTACTCTTCTCGAATGCTCATATATAAATGACTTAGATCAAATGTGAAATAACTTATACACCCTTTTGGAATAACATAATTTGCATTGAATGCATTGATTTGAAAAAAGACAAAAAGATGATAAACCCTAGCTATAGTGCACAGTCACCTTCGATTGCTCTGCAAACTTTCATATCTTGATATTTTCCACTAGTTTTTTCACTAATAGGTCAATCATATCGACCTACACCTCATATCCATGTTGTAAAGGCATCAACACCATATTATATTCGATAGGGGCTTAATGATTCTTTGTTAAAACTTCCCTTGAGCTAAAGCTCTTAACTAAGTTTTTGGAGGAAACATTTGCACCAAAGCTAGCACATACTCATCATTAACCTCATTCTCATTATTTTTCTATATCTTGTTCATCTCTTTCTTCATCTCTACTAGATCATACTTTTTCACTAGATCATTCTTATTTACTAGATCAACCTTCACATTCTTTATTCTGCAAAACTTAACAATGTGTCCTAACTTATTGCATTTGTAACATTTGACATTTTGAACAAGCTTACTTCCACTTACTCTGGATCTGTATTGATTAGCCTTATGCCCAATTCCATTGCATGTATAAAAGTATCCATTGGAAGATTGAAACATCATACCATTGTTATAGCCATTCATCATTTGATTTCTACATTCACTAGCTCTATGACCAAATATTTTGAGGGTAAAACACTAACCGAGAAATGATTGAACATTCTAATTCATTATTATTTTACATTCCATAGCCTAATGTCAAATTTTATTGTAGGAATAACATGAACCATGAAAATATGGGTATCTAAATGTGCATTTGGTTGTCTGATAGGTGGTATTTTGAAGTCTTTCCTCTGATTCTTGACTTTCTTGCAATTTCTCTTCTTATCCTCAGTCTTCTTTTTAGTCTTGTTTGGAGTTTGATTTGTCTTTGAGATTTCGCCTTTCTCAAATCCTAATCCTTCTTTATCTTTAGATCCCTTCTGATTTTCAATCATCTCATTGAGTAGGGTGATCCCACAATATTGGTTTGCAATTTTTGGCCAAATTGAACACTGAACTAATTTTTTCTAACTAAATATTGACTTTCGGGCACCTATAGCGGCTAAACTGTGAGGAATTTGAAGATGATGCAAACTAGTGATTTGTGGAATTTTTTTTGTAGATTCTAAATATATTTTTTTCAAAAATTTTGGAATCAGATTGCACTTCTTTTTCCATCTCCTTCGAAAACTAGTTTTTTTTAGTAAACACCATTTTTAAGGATTGACACTCACCGTATAACACATAATTTTTTTTCCATGAAGGATAAAATTCTATTTTTTTTTAATTTAGATTTGTAACTATGATATCTAGTGCTTCTAATTGGTTTCATAGTGTTTTATTGAATATTTTTTCCTTAATCAAGTTTGAAGTCAAACCAATTACAATTCAGACATAGGCGAACTATATAACACAACTTTTTTTGTATGTATTGAAATTCAATATTTTTTTTTGTTGGATCAAGGACTTCAATATCTGGTGCACTTATATTTTTCAATTTTTGATAATCTTCTATTTTTCCACATGTGTAGAATAGAGAGCTTTATTTTCGGTGAAAAACCTACATTCACAAGAAATAAAAATAAATATAATAATAAAATTAAATTTATTTAGGGCGGGGGCCCTAGCTCAGTTGGCTAAATATTTCCTATTGTAGGAGGTTGGTCATGAGGTCTAGTCTCCCCCACCCCCGTGGTACTAGAGGGCATGTCGTGCCAGGCCGCCGGTCATGTGAAAATTTACCAGGCGTATTGCAATTTATAGGGGTTGTGCTACCCGATTCCTAATCTAAAAAAATAAAATAAAATTTATTTAAAATTATACCTTTTGGAAAGCTTATAATAAGGACTAAATAATTACAAAAAATAAATTTTAAATTAATTCATTTGATCCCCCAAAAGGTAAATCAAAAGTGGTTTTTATTAGCATTTTGATAGGTGTAAAGGAGACTTTGTTATAGGTATGGTTTAAAACTAGCGGGGTTCTATCCAAGGGGGTTTGATCTAAGGTAGTTTGATAAAACCCTCTTCAATTGGAATGATTTAAATGGAAATTTTTAAGGCTTAAATCATTATATTTTCTAAAAATATGTAATTTCAACAAAACTCAGAATCTCCCAGAAATTGTAAACCAGCTTTGTGGGATCACCCAGTATTGTAGTACTCTTCTTGAATTTGTCTTCTTAAATTTTTTTTTTTTCTCCAGATCCTACCTAAAGGTTACAACTTCTTGTTTAAGCTTTGAGAATTCTTTAGATTTATCTTTTAGCTTAGCATTCAGAAAACCTTCAGCTCTTTTACATTCTTCAATATGCAATTTCAGGCTAGGAATGATCTTATTTGATTGCTTGAGCTCTTTGATCCTATCTGTAGCATTCTTGAGTTTCTCTCTTAATATCTTAATTCATTCATCTGCATCACTAAGATCCTTTTCCAGATCTCTATTCTAAGAATTTTCTTTATCCAAATCATCTAGGGAAAATTTGAGTTCTCCTTCCATATCAATAATGCAGTCTTCCTCAGTAAATTCTTTTGGCATAATTTCTTTAGGAGGAATAGGGAACTTCCTTGTAGCCATGTGTTCAAATCCAAGATCTACCTCAATGATCAAGCCAATTGAAGGAATGAAGCTCTAATTCTAATTTTTGAACACCTAGAATACTGAGAGGGTGGGAAAATTAGTATTCCTTGAAACCACTTAAACATTTAAAAATTCATCTCAAGCATCATATTCAATTTACAATAAGGAAAGAAACTATGAAAGAAACCATCAAAACATATAACACATGAATACTAGATTTTTATGTGGAAAATCCAAAAAGGTAAAAACCATGGTGAGGATTAGCTCACAATATATTATAACCATTCATAACATATTACAAAAAGACTCACTACCAAGTGGACTCACTATCTAGAGAATAATAAAAATAGAAGAGAGGGGTGGCTCACTATCAAGATTTGAACTACTAAAATTCCATCTACAATATGGAGGTGATACAATTCCACTGGAGCTCAAAATGTTGAATCAACACACTTCATACTACACTACTTCCACATTCTGCACTTTGCTTCACATTCACATGCTCTTCCTAGGAATTCACATCACACATTTTCTACAGTACATATTGCATCTCATCACATCCCTACAACACCAAAAATAATCTTACATATATAAATTTTACATCCACAAACACCTACAACATCAATTAGGTAGGCCTAATTAGATGTATCATGCAAAACATAACTTGTTAGCTCAAGATCAAACTATACATAGTTTGTGCCTTAATCCAAAACTTGTAACACATCAAAATAGGTCATCATGGACCTATAATATCTCCCACATAGCTAACCAATCAACACTTCTTTTAACTCTATACAAACCCAAACATATTAGGTCAACACTGCTAGTGATACAACACCAAAATACACCAATTGATTATCCAAAAAGTGACATGCAAACCTCCAAAACACACACCACTAAGACCACACACTCTTCTGACACCTATAAACACTCTCTCAAATCTACATAACCAAATATGCTTCCACGATGAAATGTGGACCAATCCAAACAGGTACTCTACACTAGAAAACTCGATAAATTGTCAACCATAACTTTTGCACCAGAGGACATAAAGACATGAAAATTTATATTTAAGGTCCTCCAACATGTACCAAAATTTCCTTAGAATCAAAGATAGAAATACCACAAGGCGAACCAATGTGAACCAAAAAATTGATGCTTTGTACACTGAAAATTGTGTTTTAGACTTAGTCAAATATTCAACATATCTATTTTACACCAAAGAAAATCCTCTACATCTCTATGTCGAATTATCATCTTCATGCTCACTCATGCTTCACCAATAACTATACCTCAAGGTAGACATCAAACCACAATGTTGACATAAATGACAACATTGTATAAGCTCATGCTCATGTTGTCAACAACCATATCAATGACAATCTCCTCAACCTTCCAACACCTAAGGAAATTTTTAGCTTTTAAAATGCAATAATAAATTGAACCTAGATTGAAAAATCTATAAATTAAAACTTTTGTATCTTTTGAAATAAAAAATTCTATTAAAACATTTAATTTTTCAACAAAATATGCATGCATAAATGATAAATTTAAACTCTCAGATTGTATTTAGACCTTAACATGACTTAAATAATATTTTAAAAGGTTTTGAGTGCAAAAAACATTAAGTTCAACAAAATGTGATGTGGGAAAAGAGGATCTAGGGTTTGAATCACACGTTCTTCTATATCATAATGGAAGGAACCAAAAATGATCACAAACACACCCACTTGACTACTAACCTCAATGGCGAATAAGAGGATCTAGGGTTTGAATCACATGTTCTTCTATATCATAATGTAAGGAACCAAAAATGATCACAAACACACCCACTTGACTACTAACCTCAATGGCGAATCATGGTTTTGGTTCTTTCATTGGGGAATGATTTGATATTGATCAATTGATTATTGATTGAATTAATTTGATAATGTAAATATGCACCCAACTCAACTATGAAAATGCAGAAAATTGTTATGATTTTAGGAAAACATAGAACAAAAAACCAAAAATAGAGCATAAAGCAATAGAGTGTAGACATAGAGGAACTTGACATATAAAATTTAAGCTTGATTGGGCTAGAAAGGGGTGTTGGTACCCTAGACCTAAGAATGTGGACCTTTAGAAATAGAATTCAAATCTTAGTTGGTCATTTTTTTAGGCTCTTCCTTTCTATACTCAGTTTCAAAACTTCATTTGTCGCTAATAAATTCCATTTTCCCTAATTTGTTGACTTATAAGGTTTGAATGCTTGAATGAGCGATTAGGCCTTCAATCCTTTTCCAAATTCACTTTAAATATGTAACCTACACACAAGGAAGAGGGGTTTAAGGGTTGTTCCATATAGGGGATTGCCTAATTCAAACCTTTTTTTGGTATTTCTACCTCCACAATGGCTATATTGATATAAAAGAGTGCTTACCCTTGGTCGGGCAGAGGCTAATGGATAAAGGATTCATAAATTGACAATTTCTACAACTTAACACTCATATTTGTATTCCTTGATGAATTGAAGTTGTTTTAATCATTACCCTCAAGGAGAATTGGAAGCTTGTTTTGAATTCCTACAAGTGTTAGTGATCACAACACAAATGGACATGAAACATAAACAAACTCACATGAAAAATTGATGCATTGCTAACATGATACTTGATTGAAATAATACTAGAACATTCTTGCTAATTCTTTTATTGATTGATTTTTAGAATTCTCAATTATGGTCTAAATTTCCTTAAGATTCTTTAGCCTTCCAAGTGGTGAAAAAGACTTGTATTTATATGTATTTCTTTAATTTCCCATCAATCAACATCCAACCAGTAAATTCAAATTTCCAAATGTCAAAATTCCAACATTGACATAATTGAATTGAGGCCAAAATAGGTTGTGAATGCATGCTAGCACCATAGTCTAGACCTATTTTGGGGCTTTGAGTGTTGTTAAATAATCATTAAAAGATATTTCCAATTTAACTGTGATTTTTTAGATATGATCATAAAAAAATAAAAATAAAAGCATAAATGGGTCCAAGCATATAAAGGTGAGCTAAACCTAGTATGTAATTTTCAAGGGTGACAATTTAGGATGCTACAATTAGTAAGCTCTCTCCTCAACAAGAGATTTAGAAAAGAGAAAAAGAACCATATTCGAATTGTTATATCAAATGGTCAAGGAGTCATAAGTGTTCTAGTAGTGAGAAAAATATTGAGGTTGAAGAAGAGGGAGAAGTACCTACAAGAGAACCAAGCATAAAACTTAAGAATAGGGATTCCAAGAAAAAATAAAACACTATTATCTCCCTACATACATTGAGTGAAACAAATGTACCACAAAAATTCAAAGTAAAAAAAAAATGTTAAATTGTTAGTGGATACTAGTGGTACACATAACTTTATCGATAGAAGATTAGCTAATTGACTAAATTATTTTGTTTATCTTGTCTCTAATTTTCAAGTAATGATAGTTGATGGGAAACAACTACCTTGTGGTGGTAAATACCATCACATAAAACTCTCAATGGGAAATTATCAACTAGATTAAAAAATGTTTGTTATCCCTATTAGGGGAGTGGATCTAGTTTTAGGTGTAAAATAGCTTAAACAATTGGAACAACATCCTTCAATTTTCAAGACTTATCCATGGATTTTAAGATACACGAGAAAAAGTATAAATTTTTGGGAATAAAATCACCACCAAGTGAAATAATTAGCTCCCATAGGATGGAGAAATTACTCAAGAAATGTTCTTATAATATAGGGGCACACTTACATTTTAGAGAAGAAAAAAATATGACAACAAATTTGAGAGATTATTCAACACCATCAGGGTATGTGCAGGATCATCATGGAAAAAATAGGCCCTTAAGTGGCAATGAAAATTCAGAAAAATCAGAGTTAGGCAACTTGACGTAAAAATTTGAATAAGTTATCTATATTATTTGAAAAATATGTAAGAATAGAATCTATGGGAAATTGAATGTAGTTTCTAAACTACTAGGTTTATTTTTATAAAAAAAAAACCGATGTGGTGAAAAATTGAAATCTCAATGCAGTAGTACTTAAATTTCAAGGAAAAAATAAGTAGGTGTATGTCTGACCACCCTAACCATAAAAAAATCATAAATTTTTTTATAATTTTTTAGATATAAGTAGAGGAATCATGTTCGGATGTGATACATATTTTTTTGTATTTTTTT
>VDFB02105785.1:260985949-261198148 GCA_007258455.2 Sequoia sempervirens
CCCTCTCTCTCACTCTCTCCAACTCTCTCCAACTATACCCCACCCTCTCCCACTCTCTCCCATCCTCTATCTCACTCTCCCACTCTGTCGCTCCCTCTCTCCCACTCTCTTTCACCCTCTCCTTCCCTCTCTCCCACTCTCTCCCTCTCTATCCAACTCTCTCAGACTCTCCCACTCTCTCCCACTCTTTCCTTCCACCTCTCCCACTCTCTCCAACTCTCTCTGACTCTCTCCTACTCTCTCCCACCCTCTCCCACTCAATAATTTTTTTGAACAACATTGTTTGGATTGATTATATATTCGCACCTTGTTATAGCAACAAATGTTAAGTTGTTGAAGCATCATGCTATACCAAAGACAAAACAACTATGGACACTTAGTAATGATGATCATGAAGCAATATTGGATACTCTTAAACAAAGAGATGACCCTTCAAGCACACTTGAATAGAATTTGCAAGAATGGAAGGCACAATTCTTATGCTCATTATGATTAAGTTCATTAGTGTTATTTATTTAATACTGATATTTTATATACTATTGCAATGCATGTGTATTTAATAGTGATATTTTGTATGCACTTTTGTGATATTTTTGGCAAGATTGATCATGGACCTACTGCAACAATAGCCAACTCTGATCCTTTTGGAGAGGTATGTGACATATTAGAACAATATAGATTGGTTATTCTAAGCGTATTTTATAGTTTGCATCACCAATTCATCATCATTCAGGTTGTTTAGATTAATATAGATTTGTTAGTCTAAGCATCTTTTCTATTGTGACAATATAGATTTCTCATTTTACCACTTTTGTGATATTCCTAGAACAATTGATCATGGACCTGCTGCAACAATAGCTAGCTCTTATCCTTTCAGAGAGGTATGCGTAGATTACAACAATATAGATTGGTTATTTTAAGCGTCTTTTATAGTTTTCATTACCATCTCATCATATTTTGTGTCATTTAGAATAATATAGATTGGTTATTCTAAGAATCTTTTATAGTTTTCATCACCAATTCATCATCATTCAAGTTGTTTAGATTAATATAGATTTTTTAGTCTAAGCATCTTTTCTATTGCGACAATATAGATTTCTCATTTTCCCACTTTTGTGATATTCTTGGCATGATTGATCATGGACCTGCTGCAACAATAGCCAAATCTGATCCTTTCTCTGATCCTTTCAGAGAGGTATGCGACAGATTACAACAATATAGATTGGTTATTCTAAGCGTCTTTTATAGTTTGCATTACCATCTTATCATATTTTGTGTCATTTAGAATAATATAGATTGGTTATTCTAAGCTACCTTGACGGTTTGTATAGGTGCTTGTCAGTCTAGAACATGAACATACTACTATTGTGGAAGATTGTGCCCTGAATGCCTCTAATAGGAAAATTTTGTAAAATTTGAATTTTCAAATTGGAAACAATGTAAAAAGGTCATAATTGTGTATGGGAATAATCTATACCCAGTGATGTTTTTTGAAATATGGGTCAAATTTATAGCATTGTATAAATGGTATGTTTAAAATGTAAAGGGGTTTGTATTTTGGAAACCCATAGGTTGAATTACTCATACAGGTGTATGCTTTGTTAGTGTTATTGAGACAATTATGTAATAAATTTTTGTACTTAATCGAGCTACAACCAAAGGTTTTCTTCTTGTTTCTTTCCTATTGGTATGCTCATTTGAACTACGTTTTGTAATATCTCCTATTTATATATAATTAATTATAGTGGCTTTCCACTTTTGCTCCTCAAATCCAACTTCAGTGCAACTTCATTTTTAGCAACTTTCATGAGGTTTTTAAGGAAATCAATGTTTCCTACCTTTCCACACCTATAAATTCATCAAACACATCTATTAGGACCTGCACAAGCTTGATCCAACCTTAAATCTTGCTGCCCCCACATTTCATTGACATTAGCAAGTTGTAACCACCATTTTTCACTTAATTTCACTCATTTTTGCCATGCATGGCAGCTCACCAACTCAAGTACATATGTTTCCAGCTCTCTAAACTCACTTAGTCACCTTATACAGTCCTAATAAAATCTACCATGGCCATACCATCCAGCTACAGACCGTACAATAGATGGTATGGCATTTTAGCACTTTGAACTCTTAAGGGAAATCGTCGGTCCAATGTAGCTCGGAGTGATTTAGCATATTTGGGTGCAAAAGAGGACCATCCCTAGCGTAAACGTACCCATCTGGACGTGTTGGAACAGTCTGTTTGTTCGTCCGATTTATTGAATGAAAGTTGCACCACTTTGCAACTTTACACTGCTTGCATTTGACAACTTTTCCCTCAGCTGAAAACTTGCCACCATGGTAAAATGCCTCCGAGATAGAAAAAAAATGAGAGAAATTATTGTAGATGGGCCAAACACAATCCCATAGCCTCAAATGGAGAGTCTGTAAATGTCACGGTTTCCAAGAAATAGCCCTTCAAAGATTTCTGCCTTTTAGCACTTTTGACTCTTAAGGGAAATTGTCAGTCCAATGTAGCTCGGAGTGATTTAGCGTATTTGGGTGAAAAGAGGACCATCCCTAGTGTAAACGTACCCATCTAGATGTGTTGGAATAGTCTGTTTAGTTGTACGAGTTGTTGAATGAAAGTTGCACCACTTTGCAACTTTACACTGCTTACATCTGACAACTTTTCCCTTAACTAAAAACTTACCACCATGGGAAAACACCTCCGAGATAGAAAAAACCGAGAGAGGTTATTGTAGATGGGCCATACATGATCCTATAGCCTAAAATGGAGAGTCTTTAAATGTCACGGTTTCTAAGAAATAACTCTTCAAAGATTGCTGTCTTTTAACACTTTGGACTTTTAAGGGAAATTGTCGGTCCAATGTAACTCAGAGTGATTTGGCGTATTTGGGTGCAAAAGAGGACCATCCCTAGCATAAAAATACCCATCTAGATGTGTTGGAAAAGTCTGTTTGGTCATATGAGTTGTTGAATGAAAGTTGTACCACTTTGCAACTTTGCATTGCTTGCATCTGACAACTTTTCCCTCAGCTGAAAACTTGCCACCACAGGAAAACGCCTCTAAGATAGAAAAACCTGAGAGAGGTTATTGTAGATGGGCCAAACATGATCTCATAGCCTCAAACAAAGAGTTTTTAAACGTCATGGTTTATGAGAAATAGCCCTTCAAAGATTGCTTCCTTTTAGCACTTTGGACTCTTAAGGGAAATCGTCGGTCCAATGTAGCTTAGAGTGATTCGGCGTATTTGGGTACAAAAGAGGACCATACCTAGTGTAAACATACCCATCCAGACATGTTGGAACAGTCTGTTTGGTCGTACGAGTTGTTGAATGAAAGTTGCACCACTTTGCAACTTTACACTGCTTGCATCTGATAACTATTCCCTCAACTAAAAACTTGCCACCATGGGAAAATGCCTCCAAGATAGCAAAAACCGAGAGAGTTTATTGTATATGGTCCAAAAAAAATCCCATAGCCTCAAATAGAGAGTCTGAAAATGTCATGATTTCTGAGAAATAGCCCTTAAAAGATTGCTACCTTTTAGCACTTTGGACTCTTAAGGGAAATCGTCGATCCAATGTAGCTCGAAGTGATTCAGCATATTTGGGTGCAAAAGAGGACCATCCCTAGTGTAAACGTACCCATCCGGATGTGTTAGAACAGTCCATTTGGTCGTACGAGTTACTGAATGAAAGTTGCACCACTTTGCAACTTTACACTGCTTGCATCTGACAACTTTTCCCTCAATTGAGAACTTGCCACCACGGGAAAACACCTCTGAGATAGAAAAAACTAAGAGAGGTTATTGTAGATGAGAAAAAAATGATCCCACAACCTCAAACAAAGAGTCCGTAAACATCATGGTTTCCAAAAAGTAGGCCTTCAAAGATTGTTTCATTTTAGCACTTTTGACTCTTAAAGGAAATCGTCGGTCCAATGTAGCTTAGAGTGATTCAGCATATTTGGGTGCAAAAGAGGACCATCCCTAGCGTAAACGTACCGATTTAGATGTGTTGGAACAGTCTGTTTGGTCGTACAAGTTGCTGAATAAAAGTTGCACCACTTTGCAACTTTGCACTGCTTGCATCCGACAACTTTTCCCTTAGTTGAAAACTTGCCACCTTGGGAAAATGCGTCTGAGATAGCAAAAAATGAGAGAGGTTATTGTATATGGGCCAAACACAATCCCATGGCCTCAAACAGAGAGTCTGTAAACATCACAATTTTCAAGAAATAGCCCTTCAAAGATTGCTACCTTTTAGCACTTTGGACTCTTAAGGGAAATCGCCGATCCAATGTAGCTGAAAGTGATTCGACGTACTTGGGTACAAAAGAGGACAATACCTAGCGTAAAAATACCCATACAGATGTGTTGGAATAGTCTGTTTGTTCGTATGAGTTGTTGAATGAAAGTTGCACCACTTTGCAACTTTACACTACTTGCATCTGACAACTTTTCCCTCAGCTGAAAACTTGCCACCATGGGAAAACACCTCCGAGATAGCAAAAACCAAGAGAGGTTATTGTATATGGGCCAAACACGATCCCATAGCCTCAAATGGAGAGTCTGTAAACAACATAATTCCTGAGAAATAGCCCTTCAAAGATTGTTTCCTTTTAGCACTTTGGACTCTTAAGGGAGATCGTCGGTTCAATGTAGCTTAGAGTGATTCAGCGTATTTGGGTGCAAAAGAGGACCATCCCTAGCATAAACATACCCATCCAGATGTGTTGGAATAGTCTGTTTGGTCGTACGAGTTGCTTAATAAAAGTTGCACCACTTTGCAACTTTACACTACTTGCATCTAACAACTTTTCCCTCAGTTGAAAACTTGCCACCATGGGACAATGCCTCCAAGATTAAAAAAAACTGAGAGGTTATTGTAGAGAGGCCCAACACAATCCCATAGCCTCAAACAAAAAGTTTGTAGGCATCACAGTTTTTGAGAAACAGTCTGTCAAAGATTGTTGCCATTTTGCACTTTGGACTCTTAAGGGATTTCGTTGATTGAACTTAGCTCAAACTACTTCAGCCGATTTGGGTGCGAAAGGGGACCATACCTAACTTAAAAATAACCATCCAAATGTGATGGAATAGTCGGTTAGGTCATATGAGTTGTAGAACAAGATTTATTTATGTAGTTACAAGTAGTTTTTCAGCCTCCAACTACACTCCAACATTGATTTTCATCTGAAAAAAATCCATGAGACCATAGCTTGTTGCTTTCTTTTTAATGGAAACTAGTGGGCAGCAGAGTTAACTTCTTCATAGATTTAGCATTTGAGATTGAAAGAAGACATCAAAATGGCTAGTGTACTAAATAAATTCTTATGATTTCTAAAGAATGTTGATAACTCTATTCAATTGGCTTCTTTTTCCAAAATCATACAAATTGAACCTTGGCATCAATAGACTTTGTATATCAAGCTACGACAATTCAATTTTCAACGATGAATATTTATCACACATGTTTTAAATGACATTCAAGTTTATGGTGGTTTTGTTGTTTATATGATGTTATGTGATATTCTAATCCTATTTCATGCTTCTATGCTGCATATATATTTTTTATTTTTACATGTTTTTTTTACTAATGAACCCAAAACAAACCGAACCACCCCCAAAATTTTTTTAGCCAAACTAGCGAATTGAACCCCCGAACCCAAATAGGTAAACTTAGTTTGTAAGTTAGTTATTGGGAGTTGGTCAATTATTTTGTGTGGGGGAGAGTCTTAAAAAATGTTGAGGAAGTCATTTTGGGGATTGATGAATGTAATTTTGTGAAGAATCAATAAGATCATAGTGAGTTACTTTGCAAAAATTGTGGTTTCAACACAAAAAATTTGTGTTTTCTCCATTGTTCGACCACTACACAACAAGTAAATGGATTCATAGCATGTGGAATGAGGGGGAAGCAGGCCTGAGACCCCTTTAAAGTTGGTTTGAGTGCTTTATTTTCATTTTTTGTGAGTTTTGTGCCAAGTTTTCTCAAGGCGGGTAGTGAACCCAGATTTTGCATTTTTGAGTAAATTATGAATTATTGAAGCCCTCCACCTATTGTACCTTTCATGTGCCTCAATGGAGAGGATGTGTACAATGTGATTTGAATTTTTGTAGGTCCATTTAAGAAAGGGGAAATTATTTGTGAGTCTTGGAGTTATTATCCTAAGCAAATCATTGCTTAAATTGCATGAAAATGAAGCTTTTAGCCTAGGGTTGCTTAAAATCAATGAGAGTGGGGGAATCCCTTTAATGTTTAAGCATATTGGGGTCATAATAGAGGTTTCTAAGTCATTGGCATGTTTAGGGGAGTTGTGCAAGTGGGACTTTCAATAAACCCGATGCATTTGCATGGTAAACAGATGGTTTCATGGGACATCCTGCTAAAGGACCTGTAGGTATAGAATAATCTTAGAATTTGGTGTTTTATGACACAACTCAAGATTGTTTGGGGTGTTTTTGTGAAGATCAAGTGTTTAAAGGTCACTCACTTTGAGAAAGAGGGCTAATTCACTACCCTAGGACAGGGGTATGTTATTGGTTCTCAAATTTGGTCCAAAGGAGTCAAGGGTAGTTTTCACATATGTTTTCACCCCCACTCTACATCAATCCATAGCTTGTTTGAAAGCATTTGTTTTAGGCTTTTAGCCATAATAACAAGCTAGTAAAATGTTTGATAAAAAGATTTGGTACACATGTATGAAAATGTGGTGGCATAGACAAGGCAGTGAACTATTTGAAAAAATGCCTCAAAGAAATGTGGTCTCATAAAATTCCATGACAAGAAAATGCAATTGATAGTTGCTCCTAGTTATTAGTTATGTAATGTGAAGTAATTGCATAACTGCTTAGGTTGACTTTGTAAAAACTATATTGTAATTGAAATTTTTTTATCTATCAACATCTAGTTGTTAGTTATGCAATGTGAAATAAGACAACCATTCATTTTTATGCTCTTGTACATTGATATTTAACCATTTCTCACTTGATTAAATTTTCAAAGAGTTTAATCATGCATATGAGGAAGAAATTAAATTTTGATTGTCAACTTCTAGATATCAAATTGTCCAATAATCTTGAGTGTATCTCCATATACAAAAATGGCATCAACGCCAACTCAAAAAAGTTTTACAAAATGTGGCATATTCCATCTTGATGTCTATTCAAAATTTACATGCCAAAATGTCTATCTCATCCTAAACTACTAGTGGATCATCAAAATGGAGCCCCTTTGCAGCACTCATTGGCTCTGAAGGTAGCTGCACAAGAAAAATTCAAACCACAATTTAGATTAGTTATGCTATATGATTTAAAATTGAATAATTAACATCAAAATCAATATACATTGAATTATAATTGAACTCTAAAATTGTAATCTTGATTACTTGAAATATCTGTCTCTTCAAAGGTTCAAGAGTCCTAGAATATGCCCCTCTCAAAGAACCGACCAAACCAACTTTTGTAATTTCAATCTATATATGTGAACAAAAACATAAAATTGATCCAAGTTACCATACAATTGTCGTAATAGGAACATATAAATACCAAACAAAAAATAAAATAAACACATACCTCTTTAGGTTGATCTTTTTCTTTATCTCCTTTAGGTGTTTCAACACCTCCTCCTTGAGGTGTTTCAACACCTACTCCTTCAGGTGTTCCAATACGTACTCCTTCAGGAATTGTGGCACTTTTCAACAACGATGTATAGCTTATAACTACCTACACATAAAAATGACAAGTACATATGAAACTACCAATCTATGTCGATGTATGTATAATCAATATCAGATCTTAAAAATCTTAATTCAATCGAATTTGAGTTCAATTACCTTCCCCTTATCTAACATTGCACTTCCATAATTAATTCAATCGAATTTGAGTTCAATTACCTTCCCCTTATCTAACATTGCACTTCCATAATCTAGACAAGGCTACACCTTGCTCGCACTTGTCAATAATGAAGTATAGCTCATAACTACATGTACATAAAAATGACAACTACATATGAAACTATCAATCTATGTCGATGTATGTATAATCAATATAAGATCTTAAAATTCTTAATTCAATCAAATTTGAGTTCAATTACCTTCCCCTTATCTAACATTGCACTTCCATGATCTGGACAAGGCTGCACCTCGTTTGCACTAGGTATTTACTACAAGAGGAAAATAACATAAACATATAAGTTATTATATAATTTCATTAATGACAATTCAAATGACAAGTATATAATAAAAAAATTTAAACGAGTGAGTGCGAAAATATATATTGTGTGTGTGTCGAGGCAAAATGAAATGGCCCTAAGGGTGCTATCAGTCACCTATGTGAGCTCCTCCTCAGACATCAACTATTAAATAGACCATGTAAATAAATATTAGTACATTATACTATCTCTTATTAATATTCATTTAAAAACAAAGGCAAGTTATGAATTTACAACTTAAATCTTACCTGTGTCACTATTTCAATGTCCCCCTCTCTAGTAGGAGAGGACTTTGTAGGGTGTGCTCCACTCCCTTGCGTCTGATCTATAATTTCCACATCATGGAGGTCATAATAAAAAGTGTCCAAGGGATGCTCGACGGGCTGTACAAGAGGACCCAAGCATATCTAGCAGCACATGGAGCAAGTATGTGGCACACAAATATGTGGACTAGATGAGGATGATGCAGCAGCACTCGAGCCATCACCAACATCACCAGAATGTGGCTGAACTATTGTAGAAGCATGAGAAACCAAAAGACCACTCAAAGAGTGAATAGCTTGGATAGTCTATGTGGCTGCATCCTGCATGATATCTGGATGATATACTAGAGGTGGCAGAGGAAGGGGAGGAGGGGAACATATGGGCATGAGACTACTCTAACTGCCCTTGGTCTATCCTAGGGCATACCTCCACCAATTTCATGGAAGGGTTTAATGTCAAAGCAATTGACACGATGCCCTAAGAAAAAATCAGCATATAATTTTTTAATAAAGTAAAATGGTATATCACAATTGTTGTTTAGTGGTTTATCAAAACCATACACCAACGATCCCAAAAGTTATCTACAATGTCCCTATGTGTGCACCATTTTATAAATTTTTTTGGTTTATTAACATTAATTGGAAAACCAGTGCAGGGGTTAACAAATAAAGAGGCTATTTGGGCTTTGGTTATTTCAAGATCTTTCACATCATCATAAGACAATCCACATGCATAATATTCCCTCATGTTTTCTCGCCACAAATGAAAGGCATTATGTTGGGTGGAGAGGGTTTCTATATTTTTAATTATTTCCTTCAATGTGTTTGACATCTTAGATAATCGATGGATTCTCATATAAACTTCAGAAATGCCCCTCAATTGCTGCAATTTTTCACCAAGTAATTCTTCAATTGATGGTTGCGGAGGTGGTGGAGCATTTGGAATTTGTGCATTTTCATTCTCAGTAGCCATAATGCCTGATTAAAGTTAAAAACTAATTAATCTAATTGAAATTAGACAATATAAATGAAAATATTGTAAAAATGCCCTAGTTTTTAAAAAAAACTAAAAAAAACCCTACTTTTTAACAAAAATCTATAAAATTCTCTAATTTTTAATACAAATACATAAAAACACTATTTTTAAATCAAAATCCATAAAAAAATCATTTTAATCAAAATCCATAAAAACATTCATTTTTAATCAAAATCCATTCTAAACTCAATTTTTTCATAAAAATTCAATCAAAAACCCTATTTTGAAAAAAAATTCATAAAAAACTAACTGAAATTATACAAATCTAATTCAAAATTCAATCAAAGCAAAGAAAAATATAAAATCTAACCTTTTCAAAATGGATATCGGCTAAATCGGATATCTGTTATGCGAAGAACCTCCTCAGTGTGTGCCCACGACCTATTTGTAAATGTGTAAAATGATTTTAACAGACCCAAAATATGTGTATATATAATTTCCTCAAATTGGATATCCGATCCAAATTAGATATCCGATATGGAAATCCTGGTTTGGGCATTGCTTTGGAGGTGTGTACTGATACCCAAGCCACAAAAAAGTCAACTCGGTATTTTCGCATTTTTGGGTCAATGAAAAACGTAATTTTTTCCCCATTGCCACTTTTTGGCCCATCATGATCCTACACATACCCATCAACAAGTGTTTAAATAATCCAAGGATATACGTCCAGTTGGAGACATTAAATTAATACCAAGAAGCATTATTCATCCTAAAAAGAAGAATCTTATTTATCCCCTATGCTTATTCTTAACAAAAGGGATGGTCCATGGAGAATGTTCTCACATTACAAGAAACTAAATAAAATCACATAAAGATAAGTTTCTATTCTCGTTGCTAATGAATTGGAAGAAAATAAAATCTATGCAAAATAATCCAAATATGTCTTTAGGGTGAAACAAGTAGAATACTCAAGACATTTGGTGTCACTTAAAAATGTCAAGATGAACCCTAGGAAGAGAGGATTTTTGGGTTTAACAAGATACTATAGAAGATTTGTTCATACCTATTATCGTATAAGGAAATTTTTCTTTTGGAAAGGTATTAAAGTGAATATTAAAAAATTTGTGGTAAATTTTTTGATATGCCAACAAAATAAAAAGGAAATAATAAAGAATCTAGGCCTCATACAAATATTAGGCATTGCAATACAATACTAGAAAAAATTATATTAATGGACTTCATCATGGGGCTGCCAAAGATAAATAATATTGATACAATCTAGCTTGTTGTGGATAAACTAATTAAGAATACATATTTTTGTGGACTCACTCATCTATTTTTCACTAATATAAAGGAAAACTTATTCATAGAAAATATACAAAAAATTTATGGAATTTCCAAAATCAAATTGGAAAATAGAACCACCTCAAAAAATTTAATCAAGTAGAAGAATTTTCCAGTTGAAGATGCAACACATAATGGTAAATGATTCATATGAATGATTTAGAATTTCTAAGAATTCAAAGCAAGGCTTTACTAAAGGGGAAGGGAACATTATTATCCTAATATGATAAATTCCTAAGTGTATATTATATATTTCTAAGGATAAGCGGTTGTGGCATGGTTAACCCTAACATAAATATTAGTTAATACACTAATACCCCTTAATTAAGATTAAGTCTTATGTTCCTACATATTTTAGCCTATAAATAAGGAAGAGAACTCTCTCCCATATTATCATGGCTCTTGGTTTATGATGTAATTGAGGTTATCCAAGTTATAATCAAGAGGTGATTTTGCTCCTAATTTCATAATCCATGGCTAAATAATTTCTCAAGTTTGTTCCATGATAGAATCTATATTCAAAAGAGTGTTATGCATGTTATCTTTAGCAACACAATGTTATCATATGTTACTTTTAATTTTCATGTGTTTTCTTCAATTCATTATCTAAAATTTGAGTTCTCACTTTACTAAGAGAAAAATTCCTTTTATTATCACTTTGGATTGTTGAAAATTGAAGGTAAAGTCTATAGCTTTAAACTTGTAATTCCTATGTGACTATAGATTAATTAAGTATTCTTTGTCACAATTCTTTATGGGTGATTATCTATTTAGATTCATTTTACCATTTGTAGAAGTAGACAAAAGGTTGTAGAAGAATAAGGCCAGAAGATTAGAAGTTACATAGCATATACCATGGAGAAACCCTTTCGGGAAAAAACTCCACCAAGAATCAATGTATTATTTAATCTCAGAATAAGATTACAATAATTCCAATCCTTGCATGAGATGCTTCTTTTGCCTTCAACAAATCTTCTTCACAACCTACAATCAAATCTGATGAAACTCTCTTCAACTTGCTTGAGATAAATAAACAATAATGAGCCTTGTAAACTCCAAAAAGTTTAAAATTACAAAGCACAATGCTTATCTCACAAAACCCACACCTATTCCTTGCAAGTAGTGTTCTACCGTGAAGAACAATGTCAAAACAAGTCCATCAATTTGGGCATCCAAAACTGAAGTCATAACTCAACGTTGGTTACGAAGATATTTTGTAAGCTCCTCCTCAAAGTTGGCACCCAAGAATGGTCCCACTTAACTCAGCCTTATAAAATATCTTCTCATGCAAAAGTGTTAACTCCACGATGCCAACTTGGGTGCCCAAGGTGGGTCCAAGTCAATATTTGTTAATTGAAACATATCTCTCCATCAATTCATGCAAACATGAAGCATGATTGATCCACCCCACTTAGCTTAATGTATCACATGTTATCTTTCATGCAACTCAAGTCATTAGTCATGCATTCCAAGTCAACTAAAGTCAACTAGCATTCAACTGAAACTAACTACATGCAACTAAAGATAACTGAACCATAACTGAATTGAACTGAAGTAAACTAAATTGAACTGAACTGATAGTAAACTGAACTGAACTAAACTAAATTGAACTAAACTTGACTAAACTCCATGCATGTAAACATTAATCCCTAACTTCTACGATCTTTAGATGCATTACAAAAGTGTTATATTTTTCTCCAAATAGTTAACCTAACTCAAGGTGGGTTCCACCTTCCATGTGGGTGCCCCATGTGCTCCTATTATTTAGAAACTCGTCTTGGACACCCTCACATGCTCCTATCATTTAGAATTAGTTACAAATGTCAATTAACATGATTATTTCATTCAAAATTAATCTCTTTCTAATCCTAGTTTTGGGGAACACTTTCCAAGGACTTAAGAGATACATGAAAGAATGTTTAGGATTGCAATTAAATGGCATCCTATTCCCAACATTCTCCCACTTGACATTATACATTGCAATTATTCTAAACAAGGAATCATTATTATAAATCAAGTGCATGACTCAAGGCCAATGACCTTCCTACACTAAGTGAACTTAATTGTAGGAACTGGTTTTGTAAGATAATCTACAACATTAATCAAAGTGTCAACTTCTCAATTAATACCTCTCCACTCTCAACCATTTCTCACACAAAGTGATACTGAACATCAACATGCTTAGTACGAGCATGATAGATAGGATTTTTGGCTAAACAAATAACACTTTGACTATCACATTCAAGTTTAACTTACTTGCAATTAAAACCAATACCTTTCCCAAGTCTTTGTAACCAAACTGCCTCTTTGGAGGCATGTGAAACCACCGAGTGTGTTGAACTCACATCCAACCAAGGTGTAGGCTTCTCGGTCTTTACTATTGAAAAATATTTTCTTACAAGTAACCATTCCAACATATATCTCTTACCATAATAGAACTCAAGCCTCACCTATTTCTCCAAGTATCCATAAGGACTTGTAACCAACCAATCCATGCCAAACTCCAAATGCAACATAGCACTATCATGAAGTAATCAAG
Source organism: Sequoia sempervirens (assembly GCA_007258455.2). NCBI lineage: Eukaryota > Viridiplantae > Streptophyta > Pinopsida > Cupressales > Cupressaceae > Sequoia > Sequoia sempervirens. The sequence goes on from VDFB02105785.1 coordinate 260,999,295, forward strand.
CAAATGATTAATGTACCCAACACATAAGAGAATTACACAAGATCAATGTCAAAGCTCCATTCATGAATCAAGAACATAAACATGACAACATGATCTAACCATCTCCTCCAAGGAGATCACATGCATTATAACACATATAAACATCCTAGTCTCAAGAGAACAAGTATCATTCCAAACTCTAAATGCGTATCAAGATTAAACCATGGCATAATAGCAACCACTCTAAACCAAGAAAAAACATATGCCCAATCACATGAAGATAACCTTACCAATGATGCATCCACATCACCGCCAACAACTCCCATTGAACCATGGTATGAGCTACACATGGCATCATGACTACCATCGTCTGCATGAAGATCACCCTTTAGCATCAAGCAAAGATTCATCACTAACATTTTTAAATGAAATGATCAATGCATGATTACTATCATCCAAGGATTCCTCTATAGAAGAATCAAAACTCTTTTTCTTGTTCTTACAATCCTTTGTCACATGTCCCAGTTTCCCACAGTTCCAACACTTTACCTTACTCTATCCTTTAGACTTACCCTTCCCTTCCTTGTCTCCCTTAGGTTCCTTTTTCTTAGGCCTACCTTCTACAAAAAAGGAATCTTGGATTTCCTTTAGAATTCCTCATCAACTCCTCTGATAGGAGAGTATGAATTATATTGTCCATCTTCATATCTGCACCACTACCACTGATAGCAACAATTAGATTTTCCCAAGATTATGGTAAAGAAAAAAGTAACCAAATTCTTTTATCTTCATTTTCTAGCTTTACATCAACTGATGGTAACTGACTTAGAATCAAATTAAAATCATTTAAATTATTTGCAATAGAATCACCATCTTTCATTTTTAAAGAATACAATTGTCTTTTTAGATACAACTTATTAGTAAGACTTTTGGTTTGATAGATATCACCTATTCTCTTCCATAACTTATATGCATAGTAGCTTCTTTTGAAACATTCAAGAGAACAACATCAACAAGACATAATCTTATGGTCCCTCTTGCCTTCCTATCAAGCTTAGACCAATCCTCATCTGACATCGTTGTAAGTGACTTTGTCTCATTACCAATAGCTAACCAATGATCTCTCTCTTCAAGGAGATCCTCCATTTTTAGTTTCCACCTCTCATAATTAGATCCATTGAGTCTTTAAATATCTAAACAATAATGAAAACTCATTGTAACAAACTTATTTTCCAAAATCAGCAATAACACAATAGTAAAAGCTCTCACTACAACCAAAAAACCTTCAAACTTTTAAGAGAAAGGCATCCCAAAATTTACCCCAACCGTTAGCTTTGATACCAAATGTTGAAAATTGAAGGTAAATTATGTAGCTTTAAGATACATAATTACCTCCATTTCTCAACATTAGTGCTTGTATTATTTAACCTTATGACAAGATTACAATAATTCTTTATCAATCCTTGCTTGAGATGCTTCTTTTTCCTTGAACAATTCTTCTTCACAACCTGCAATAAAATCTGATAAACTCTCTTCAACTTGCTGAAATAAATAGACAATAATGAGCCTTGTAAACCCCAAAGAGTTTACAATTACAAAGCACAATGCTTATCTCACAAAACCCATGCCTATTCTTTACAAGTAGAGTTCTACCATGAAAAACAATGTCAAAACAAGTCCTTCATCCATTCTTGAGCGCCAATTTTGAGGATAAGCTTAGAAGATTCTTCAGAATCAACGTTGAGATTGATAAAGAATTATTTTAATCTTTTTCTAAGGTTAAATAATAAAAGCACTATTGATTCTGGTGGTGTATTTTTTTCCCGAACTTGGGTTTCTCCACAGTATTTATTGTGTCACTTATATCTTATGGTCTTATTCTTCTACAATCTTTTGTCTACTTCTACAAATGGTAAAATGAATTAAACAAATAATCATCCACAAAGAAATTGTAACAAAGAACACTTATTTAGATCTACAGTATAATAGTTTTACAAGTTTTAAGGCTACATAATTACCTCCATTTTCAACATTTGGAAACTTGCAGCCATTTAAAGACAATTTCCACATAACCCATAAGAGAAATCTTTGCTACTAAGTATTCAAAATTCACATGCAGCAAGAGAATAGAAAGCATACCCATGAAAATATGACACAAGATATACTCTGGGAAAACCCTCAAGAGGGAAAAAAAAACTAGCCTCCAAAAGCATCCATCTCTCATGTATTATTTAGAAATAAATATTACAATACATCTTCTGAGTCTCCATGAACACCATTGAAGCAACAAGCCCTCTCTAAGCAATCCATGTGAACAAGCATGCAACCAAACATCTTGTGCTATGCTTCAAACCCTCACAAATGCTAACCAGAGCTAACATGCAAAATTGCATCTCACAATAACTACCTTTGTGGTTGCTTTTATAGAAGCAAGCTCCCACAAAACCACTAAGTGGTATTACACAAAACCATGTGACTAAAACCATGAGATTGCAAAACCATGTCCCATTATTTAATATTGGGTACTTTATTTTTTTTTCCCCAATATTAAATAATTACATTTTTACAACTTATGTCCCAATGTTACATACAACATAAAGTGGCCCCAAGAATAGTTATATTAAATATATATGCAAGGTGTACAACACACCTTTTTCCTAACATTCTACCACTTGTATACATTGCATAAGGGGAACAAGTAAACTCAAAACATAAATCAAATGAACAATCCATATAGCCACATATACCATCATGGAATCAAAGTGTTCCATGTGCTCCATCAAGATACCTGCAACAAGAATCAAAGTGACCACCATCCCAACAATGAATGCTCTCATCCTCCATCATGCCAATGCACAAAGATAAGAAGCCATCCAATAGATAAGCCACACAATCTGTCACAACGAAGCATAAGTCATGCTCAACTAATATCCCAAACACCAACACTCAATCCAAAGGTATCAATATCCACCAGTAGCTATCAAGATACACAAACCCAAAGCTGAAATAACACCCACAACAAGTGCCAATACATCCAACTATCCATACCTCCAAGGTATACAAAACATAGTAAACTCATGACATAAACATATACACCCATAAACTGCAATCATAAACTCCATGTGCAAAACCTGTCAAAGAATGACATACACATCCAAGAGCTCCCATTGCATGGGTAATGTAAATCTAAAAAAGATCAAGGAATACCAAGTCTACTAATAGAATCATATAGAAAGTGTAAACTACATCATGTAGAACCAAGGAATCATCCACAATGATATGCAAACCTATATATCAATAACCTATAAGAAAAATCTCCTACATACACCTCTAAATGCCAACTGTGTCAAGTATGATCTCCCCCACAACACCCCATAAGAAAAGACATGAAAACACCCAACCGTTCAATCACCAAGATCAAACATAACATATGTATCATGTAATAAACATGGATGTAATCCTCTCATAACCAAAGAAGATCAAACTAAATCCATTCTAAATGAAGGAAATAAGCCCAATACATCTCCTAAACTCAACATCAATGATTGTAATTACAATGCATAAGGAGATAAACATGCCAAAAATCCTCAAATGAACCCTCCAAAACCATATATCCATAGCTCAAGATCCAAATTTAGGATAAGATAAAGCATAAAACATAAAGCTCACCTGAAAGTAACAATGAGAAATACCTCTCAAGTGAAACTGTCGAGTAGACCAAGAGTGAGGAATGAGAATGCTCCTCCAAGACATCCAAGTCATCATGAATCATCCAAGAAAACTCTCCTCATAGGTCCACATTGAACTCACATCCAACCAAGGTGTAGGCTCCTCTGATTCCCTACTTAAATCTCATCAAGAGTAGCCATCTCAACACATGTCTCTTATCAAAAGAGAACTCTAGCCTCACCTATGTCTCCAAGTATCCATGAGTACCTGTAACCAACCAATCCATGCTAACCTCCAAATGCAACATAGCACCATCATGAAGTAATCAAAAAAATGATAGATGTACCCAATACCAAGAGAACCACACAAGAACAATGTCAAAACTCCAATCATGAATTAGGAACATAAACATGACAACATGAACTAACCATCTCCTACTAGGAGATCTCATTCAAAAATGCATACATTCTAGTTTCAAGAGAACAAGTACCATGCCAAAACTCTAACATATTATTAAGAGTAAACCATGACATAATACAATAACACCCTAAACCAAGAATCAACATATGTAATCAATATGAATAAAACCATCCCCTATCAGTGAAACTAAAGATGCCAATGAACCATTACTGCATAGAAGTAGAAACCAAGAGTCCATCCATGACACCAACAATCACTGCAAAAGACCATCCACCATCAAATGGTGAATCCACATCGCTGCCAACAACTCCCACTGAACTGTGATATCGAGTCACACATGACATCATGACAACCATCCTCTCCATGAAGATCATCCAGGTCTACACACACAACTGAAATGTTAGTAATATAACAAGTAGAACCAAAATCTCCAAGCCAAGAAGATACCTACAACTGCCAAACCATCATAAACATATCCATCTCCGCCAATCCATCACTGTCCAAAGCTCCCACTATAAAGTGTAACCAAGTTATCCATGACATCATTATAAACCACATGCTACAAGTCCCAAATACAACTGTCTAGGTACTATAAGAAACATCCATCATCTCATCTCTAAACATAGATAACAATGTACAAATGACCAAGAACAAGGCCAACTGATAAAATCTACAAAAACAAGGAATTAGACGTGATGAATAAAGATAATCCACAACCAAGTCATCCCACTGCAAGTAAACGGGTAGCTAATCCACAACTTGCATGACTTGTAGATCCAATCATTGAAACATGCAAATTCATCATCACATGAAGAAAACCTTACCAATGATACAAATTGTTGAAAATGGAGGTAATTATGTAGGTTAATACTTTGTAAAACTATGAGATTGTAGATCTAATTAAGTGTTCTTTGTTACAATTTCTTTGTGGATGATTATCTGTTTAGATTCATTTTACCATTTGTAGAAGTAAACAAAAGATAGAAGTGATAATAAAAGGAAATGTAGTTATCACAAGCGAAATAAAAGGAAATGTGGTTATCCAAAGTGATAATAAAAGGAAATGTAGTTATCACAAACCCAAAACAAGAGGCAACTAACTACATTTCCTTTTATTATCACTTCTATCTTCTGGTCTTATTCTTCTACAATCTTCTGTCTACTTCTAAAAATGGTAAAATGAATCTAAACATATAATCATCCACAAAGAAATTGTAACAAAGAACATTTAATTAGATCTACAATCTCATAGTTTTACAAAGTATTAAGCTACATAATTACCTCCATTTTAAATTCATTTGGTATCATTGGTAAGGTTATCTTCATGTGATGATAAGTTTGCATGTTTCAATGATTGGATCTACAAATCATGCAAGTTGTGGATTAGCTACCCGTTTACATAAAGTGGGATGACTTGGTTGTGGATTATCTTTATTCACCAGGTTTGATTCCATGTTGTGGATTATCTTTATTCACCATGACATAATAGCAACCACTCTCAACCAAGAAAAAACCATATCCCCTATCACATGAAGATAAACTTACCAATGATGCATCCATGTCACTGCCAACAACTCCCATTGAGCCGTGGTATCAGAGCTAATAGTTGGGGTAGAGTTTTGGATGCCTTTCTCTTAAAATTTTGAAGGTTTTTTGGCTGTAGTGGGAGCTTTTACTATTGTGTTATTGCTGATTTTGGAAAATAAGTTTGTTACAATGGGTTTTAATTCTTGTTTAGATATTGAAAGATTCAATGGATCTAATTATGAGATGTGGAAACTAAAAGTGGAGGATCTCCTTGAAGAGAAAGATCAATGGTTAGCTATTGGTAATGAGACAAATTCACCTACAACAATGTCAGATGAGGATTGGGATAAGCTTGATAAGAAGGCAAGATGGACCATAAGATTATGTTTTGCTGATATTGTTCTCTTGAATGTTTATGTTGCTTATATTTCACTTAGAGTTTAAATTAGCCAAGATAATCATATGTCAGATCTTCAAGAGGCCAATGGAACATTCTCACAAGGGCAGAGACTCTACATCTATTGCTAGGTCACGAGGAACTCAGCGAAGAAGCATGCCTTGTTCTGGTTCGGCATAAAAGTATTCTAAGGAGAAAGTCACCAAGACCTTGGGAGCATCACGGTGAGTGGGGTTCGCATATGGTCCCTATCGGCAAGACATAGGATAGGGTCTCGGCGACAAAAGGTTTTCAGTTCGGTGGAGGTTCTTTTCTTCGACAAAAGGTCTCAGCGAACGCATCGGGTCTCGCCGACGAAACAATGTCGGATCCTTTCGCCATATGTGTGCGGATTTCAGAGGGAGTCTCACTGATCGAGGATTTCCTGCCGAAGTCGGGAGAGCTTGGCAAAGCAAGTGAGCTTCGCTGGGAAGTCTCACCAAAGCCACAGGGTCTCCCCGATGATCAAAAGGAAGCATGTTCGGCATAGGTCTGGCTGACAAAAGTCTCTCTGACACAAAGGAAGAGGGCCCTCGGTATGACTAAGGGATCTCGCTGAGATGTCTCAGCGATTACACAAGATCCCCCTGAAATGAAATGTAGCTCGGCAAGAGTCATAAAGCTTGATATAGAGTCTTGGCGAACAGAGATGGTCTTGCCAATTGCAAGGAGGCCCCACCATAACATGAAAGGGCTCGCCAACAGTTGAAGATGTCACCTAGAGGTCTTGCCGACAATGGGAAGTCCTAGTGGCATACAAGGTGTTATCGGCAGGAGTCTTGCCGAATAGTGAAGCCTTTAGAACAAAAAAAGAGTTCGCCGAAGGAAAAGGAAGTCTACAAGAGGTCTCAGTGAATGGAGGGTGTCTCAGCGACAAAAGCAGATATCAATATGGTTGTGGGGCATCGCCATGAGGTCCTACCGACTTGATAAAGTTTTAGTGAAAGGAATGCGGAGCTCGGTAGAGTGGCGCGTGTTCGGGGTGACCTTAATAAACTCCTACCAAAGATGAAGAGCATTCAGGGTGACGTTTTTCCTTTGGTAAAATGTCTCACCGATATACGGATGTCTTGCCGACTGCAAAGGAGCTCGCCATGAGACAAAACCATCGAGATGAGATCTTGCCGACCTGGTAAGGTCTCATCGAAAAGCCAAAGGAGCTCAAGCTCAGAGGAGAAGAGGAAGCTCGGGGTAAATGAAATAAGCTCGCCATAAGCTCTCACTGATCTGTATAGGATCTAGACTAGATTGCATAATTGAATGCTTAATTTTTACAATGATTATTCCAAGTTAATAACATCAAAATTAACTTATGGAAATAAAAAAATGAAAGAAATAATGAGGTGATTATAATAGAATGGAAGAAAGTGAGGGAAAGAAAGAGAGATGCAAACAAAGTTTGATTTCGGAGTTCGCCACAATGTGACTACGTCTCCGGGTCCGCTCCAATGGAGTGAGACCGATCCGATTAATCTCCAAAATCAGAATTACAATTGCACCAAAACCATTTCTTCTAGCACTTCGGCAGCATAAGCATACTCCGATGTACAAAAATGGCTCCAAGAATCTCCTAGAACTCCTCTCTGTATCACCTAGCACCCGTTTCCTTGAAAATTATGAGTATTCTCCCTTAGCTTCACTCTCACCAATTCACCCCCTTTAAATACAAAAAAATGGCTCAAATTGGTTACTAACCAATTGATTTACAATATTTTCCAAATCTCCATTTTTACATAATAATATTTTAAAATCTCCCTTATTTGAATATAAATCCCCCTAAATTAATTTAAGCCCTTCCAATTATTCATTCTCGGGCTTTTCTTGTTTCCATAAGTTACAACTAATCCTTTTAAAAGGATTATTGTTTTACAACTTGGAGGGAATTTATTAAATTAAGGAGTATTTCATTTCCAAATTTCCACAAAACCATCCAATGCCACTTGTATTTTAAAACCATACAATATACAATGTTGGTTTGAAATTCTCATTTAAAATAGGGGATGAGTTTGGTTACGGGCTATTTACATCCCTTAAAAATAGAGATCAATTTGTTTTCCCTAAAAAAAAGGTAGCCTAAAAAATAGCATTATATATATTTTTTAAATAATGGTGATCCCCTTTTATAGGGAGGGCCACGTTTTTTTCTTAAGGAAGTGATTTAATTATTAAAATGGAGGGCATGGCTGTTATTAATTTATTTATTATTTTTTTATATATTTTTTCAAATAAAACCATGTCCAAAAAATTGCCGCCACGTGTAACTTTGGGAAGCCACCATGTGTCACCTCATGATTCATCCATGTCAGCATGATGATGTCATGCTGACGTCATCATTGTACCTTCAAGTCAATCTAGTCAACCACGAGCTTTGACCTTCCATATCTTGCACATACGAACTCCGATTTGCACAGAACGAACATCGTCGGAAAGCTCTTGCTGAGCTCTTCGTGTTGATATAAATTTTGACCTTTTTTTCTTGCCCTGGGCCTTGAGTTGACCAATTGTTGACTGAACTTTGACCGACAATAACTTGCATAAACGGAGTCCTTTTCACTCCGTTCAAGTTGCGTTGGAATCAGGACGCTGATATCTTTATGATGGTGTAGATTTTGGAGAGAAATGAGACACTTCAATTTTCACTGAAAATATCCACCGGATCAGGCCTCCCCACTGAAGACCTTTTGGACCTCCAAAAGTGACATTTATTCTGACATTAAGTGAGGCTCACAAGCACAATGAAGACTGCAACAAGATTGTTTAACATAAACATTATTCTATCACTTCCATAAGCTTCTACATCAACTATCGTAGCCACTAACCAACAAAAATTGACAAGCATCAAGCTGAACAATAATGCAGAAATGAAAGAGAATAAGTCAACAACATATCGATCCTTCACAACAGGAACATTTTTACCCAAGGATCCATCAATGCTTTCAATCATCATTTTCCCATGATGTACAAGAAGTGCATCTTGCAACATCTAACCCTGGTTAGCTACTCCAAGTTCAAGTGTAGAATCACCTGTACTGACAGACATAAGAGTTAACTCTTTACTTGCATTAATTACCCTCTTTAACTGCCCTGTGTTTGCAAAAGAATGATTAGTCTTAATCCTGTGAGAATGTACAATATACTGAATGCCATCTTTAAACAAGTGATAATGATTCTTTTCCCTGTAGAAAATTGCTTTTCTGTCATAAAGATAAGGGCTATCAAGCACTATCCCACAGATATCCAGTGGAACCACATCAAACTGTACTTCATCCACAAATTTACTAGTGATTGTGAATCTTAAGGTGCATTGTCTTGTTACTTGCAACTTATCATTTTCACAAATCCAACCTAGTGGATAAGGTTTCTTATGTAATGTAGTTTTTAATCCCAAGTTCTTTACAACACTTTCTTAAATTAAATTCACTTGAGAACCACTATCTATGAGTGCATCAATTTTACTGTTCTTAGCAACAACCCTTAAATGAAACAACTCATTCCTTTTTGCATCTTTAGAGAAATCATTAACTGTAGAAGAAGAAGCACAACTAGCAACAAAAACACCAGAAATAGGAGCTTTACCTTTTAGACCCATAGCTATTATCTTAGTCTCATCATCTGAATCTGAACCAAGATCCATAACAACATTCATGGCTTTCTCCTTACCCTTCTGTTTCTGATTCTATCTTTGAGCCCACTTAGGCTTCAATTCAGGATGCAACTTCCAACAATGATCTTCATCATGACCATTCCTGTCACAATGAGTGCAAGAAAGTTTCTCATCCTTCTTAACTGTAGCTGCCTTCTTTCCTTTCCCTGTCTCTGCAACCTTAGAAGATTTTTTTACATCATTATCAAACTTATCAATAAAAGATCCTTTACCCCTTGACTCTAAGTGTGTAGCTTGAACAGACACTTCATCCAAATTACAAGGGTTCAATACCAAAATAGAATGCCTAAGATAGGAATGCAGACCTCCTATGTACTTCAACAAAGTGTCCTGGGTGTACAAAGGAACGTTCAAAGCAATAGCCCTTTTTCTGAATTCATGGGTGTACTCTTGGACAGTTTGACCTTTCCCTTGCCTAAACATTTGCCAGTCCATCATTAACTGTTGCATATGTCCTAGGGGATAAAACTGCTTCTTAAGAGCATTAACAAACTCTGCCCAAGTTAAACCGACTCTACCATGTTGTGAAACTTCGCCTTAGTCTTACTTCCACCAAAGTTAAAGCTGTACCTCCTAACCAAGAGTAGCTAATTGGATCCTATCAACATCATCTAATAGGTTTTGGACTCTACAATAGACTTCAATTTGCTGAATCCAATCATCCAATTTTTCAGCATTAAGTTCACCACAATACTTTGGTAAATCAAATTTTACATCCAACTTAATTTTAGGCTTATACCCACTCTTGAAAGGATTAAAAGAAGTAGAATGAGGAGAAGATGGAGAAGAAGGAGAAGAGGGAGGAGAAGAAGAAGAGGGTGGATCTGGTTGCTTGTCACCATCTCCATGTTGTTTCCCTTTCTTGTCTTCACGAACATCTTTCTTTCGACGAACCTTCTTCACGTTCCTTCCACTCTTTGTCTCCTTGAAAAAGAATGTCCACCTTAGCCTTCATCTCGAGGAATGCTCTTCGAAATTCCTGCTCACTGATTTCTTCAGGAACCTCCATTCCAGAAACAGACATCTTCAGAAATGTTCTACGCTTCCCGATCTCAGGATCAAAGTCTTTGAGCTTGCCTTCACCCTTCTGAATCCTGGATCTCATTAGCATTCAAAAAACAAATAACTGCAATAATAGTCAACTGAGCTCTGATACCAACTTGATCTGTATAGGATCTAGACTAGATTGCAGAATTGAATGCTTAATTTTTACAATGATTATTCCAAGTTAATAACATCAAAATTAGCTTATGGAAATAAAAAAATGAAAGAAATAATGAGGTGATTATAACAGAATGGAAGAAAGTGAGGGAAAGAAAGAGAGATGCAAACAAAGTTTGATTTCGGAGTTCGCCACAATGTGACTACGTCTCCGGGTCCGCTCCAATGGAGTGAGACCGATCCGATTAATCTCCAAAATCAGAATTACAATTGCACCAAAACCATTTCTTCTAGCACTTCGGCAGCATAAGCATACTCCGATGTACGAAAATGGCTCCAAGAATCTCCTAGAACTCCTCTCTGTATCACCTAGCACCCGTTTCCTTGAAAATTATGAGTATTCTCCCTTAGCTTCACTCTCACCAATTCACCCCCTTTAAATACAAAAAAATGGCTCAAATTGGTTACTAACCAATTGATTTACAATATTTTCCAAATCTCCATTTTTACATAATAATATTTAAAAATCTCCCTTATTTGAATATAAATCCCCCTAAATTAATTTAAGCCCTTCCAATTATTCATTCTCGGGCTTTTCTTGTTTCCATAAGTTACAACTAATCCTTTTAAAAGGATTATTGTTTTACAACTTGGAGGGAATTTATTAAATTAAGGAGTATTTCGTTTCCAAATTTCCACAAAACCATCCAATGCCACTTGTATTTTAAAACCATACAATATACAATGTTGGTTTGAAATTCTCATTTAAAATAGGGGATGAGTTTGGTTACGGGCTATTTACATCCCTTAAAAATAGGGATCAATTTGTTTTCCCTAAAAAAAAGGTAGCCTAAAAATAGCATTATATATTTTTTTTAAATAATGGTGATCCCCTTTTATAGGGAGGGTCACGTTTTTTTCTAAAGGAAGTGATTTAATTATTAAAATGGAGGGCATGGCTGTTATTAATTTATTTATTATTTTTTAATATATTTTTTCAAATAAAACCATGTCCAAAAAATTGCCGCCACATGTAACTTCGGGAAGCCACCATGTGTCACCTCATGATTCATCCATGTCAGCATGATGACGTCATTCTGACGTCATCATTGTACCTTAAAGTCAATCTAGTCAACCACGAGCTTTGACCTTCCATATCTTGCACATACGAGCTCCGATTTGCACAGAACGAACATCGTCGGAAAGCTCTTGCTGAGCTCTTCGCGTTGATATCAATTTTGAACACTTTTGGTGACATCAAATTTTGACCTTTTTTTCTTGCCCTGGGCCTTGAGTTGACCAATTGTTGATTGAACTTTGACCGACAATAACTTGCACAAACGGAGTCCTTTTCGCTCCGTTCAAGTTGCGTTGGAATCAGGACGCTGATATCTTTCTGATGGTGTAGATTTTGGAGAGAAATGAGACACTTCAATTTTCACTGAAAATATCCACCGGATCACTCACCGACTGTTCTATGATATGGCGATAGCTGCAGAGGCACCTAATCGCATCGGTGAGACACTTTTAGTGTCTCGCCGAGATGAAATTCAATAGAGGACAACCCGGTATGACTGTGGGGTTTTCGATAGGATGTTTTACCGACCATGGGTAGTCTCAGTGACAAAAAGGGATCTCCACGTGAATCGTCGACCCACTAATCTCTTGGCAATAAATGGTGTCTTGTCGATGGCTCCAGTAGAATCAGTATGATCTTTTGGGTTTGCTAAGAGCTCTTAGTGATGGCTCCATGCTATGCCGATAGTTGTGAGAAGATTTAACTGCATCAGGGAGACACGATTAGTGTCTCACTGATATGCGGTTCAACAAGGGAAGTTTTGACCACCCAAGGAAGCTGCGTGGAATTCACTTAACCAATCAGAGAGATCTGAAGGTAAACTATGGCAGTCTAAAGAACATCTACAGGATGAAGGGTGACGTGTATCTATCACAGACTCAGAGCATTCAAGGTGCAGCCGAAGTAGCTCAACAGGACACGATGGATCAATGAATGCGGTAGCTGCGAAATATAAGAAGGCTTCTATGAGGGTAGCTCTTCATCGACACACACAGTGGGGACACGCAGGAGTGCAGCATTTATTCATCCAAAGGATCTTATGATAGATCTTTTTGAGCCCGATATTTTTTGTAAGCCCTAAGGGGCCGATATCTCTTGGTATATAAGGCATTTTTGGCCTTTTTTGTAAGGAGTTTGATTTATGCATTCAAGAGAGTTAGTGATTTTTTCATCAGTCCTTTCTCAATTAATGTATGTTTCTATAACTCAGTTGGAATCCGGAATACAACGCAAAGTTTACCTTGGAAGCTAGTGTTCATGTTTGTACTGTTCTTATCTCTGTATCTTTCTTTGGATTATACAAGTCTTTAACTGTGTTTTTATAATTCTGCATTTATGTCTTAAGGCTGTGAAATTGATCTTTCCTTCCCAAGATGTGTATGTAGGCCAAACTTGTTAGGACTAAAGCATTAAATTTGAAAGAAGTCATTCTAAGTGTGTGAAGCAATTGAATCTAAACTTTCAAGTGTATGTTCTCCCTGTGTTCATTTCGTGATTTCTCATTAACTTGGTGTATCACCATAGAAATAGTTCAGCTTAGTTTCATTATTTGTATGCTTTCCTTCTCCTTTTACCTTCATAGAATCAGTAGTTTTAGGTGATACCCAACAGAATCCGGCCTTCTCTGGAGGTTCATTTCAGTTTTAGGTGACCCATAGCCTTGAAATGATCCCATTGTGTCTCTAGAAAGCTCAATTTTAATCTCTGTGCATAGGGTGCATTTCTAGGTGACAATAGTTTCTGGCATGCCCGGTGGGACATAAATTAATTTAAACTGCTGGTTTAGTATGCAACCAGTGAATTCCATACTTTACAAAAGTCCTTTGGCATACTTGGCAACTCCACAAAGAGAAAGAACTCCAAAAATCAACACTTCCTCCAGTTTATGAGAAAAGTTTAGACAAGAGGAAGCTCAGGTCCCTTCAAATATTTGTAGCTATCACCACCGAGAAGAAAAGGTAGAGCAACAAAAAAGAGGGGAACAACAACTATTTATTCCATAAGGACTCAATCCACTCCTCCATCTGTGAGATCACACATTGTTATCTCGTCCTTAGCTTCATCTAGAATACCGATACACCAACCTCAGCCACCTCTGATGGCTGCCCCAAGGAATCAACCCTTCGTTACTTTTAATGGAGGGAGCCCCTTGAATTTGACACATCATAATGACATCCCAATGGTAGCCCTGAAGAGTCTACCAACTTTCACGAGAGAAGACTAGACTACCCCAATTGAACATATGAGAGATGTGGCCTCATTATGTGGAGTCCATCACATAACTCAAGAGGATGTTGCAGTAAGATTACTAGCTGCTTCACTGAAAGGAAGAGCTGTGCAATGGTATAGGAGCCTACCAGTCAGTTCAATTGCAACATGGGACAAATTTGGAGACAAGTTGCATAAGCAGTTTCAAGACAAGTCTGATAACTTGTCTCTATTAAAACAACTGACTATAATTAAGAGAGCTCCACAAGAGCAGATGAATGACTTCAACTTTAGATTCCAAAGAACTTGGGATAGAATCCCTGCAATGGTGAGGCCACCTCCATAGTATGCATTCCTATACTTTTTGAGAGCTCTAAACAATGATATATCTGTCATGATACAGTCAATGGGAGGAGTGTCTTTACCAGACGCCTTTGAAATAGCTATCAGAGCTGAAAACAACTTAATACAAGCTGGTAAGCTTGCTCCTAGGCCACCAATGCCAATATTCCCAGAGATTCATGCAAACAATCCTTTGCAGATACCTCCTTTTACACCTTTACCATCTGTTCCAGCTGTTGTAACACAAGAAAAGATGGCTTCAGGCTCATCAAATGAGTTACAAGAGATCAAAAGTCTTTTACTAACTTTTGGTAACAAGTTGGTGAACTTAGAAAAGCAACAGTCCTATTCTAGGCCTTATCAACAGTAGAATCAGGCATCAAGTCAGCCCTTTCAAGGTCAACAACAACAATTTCAAGGGAATAGATAGCAGTATCAGGGAAATTATCAGGGCCCAAGATAGAATGTGAACACAAGACCTTTTCAGGCCTATGTTCTAGCCCCTGTTAGTGCGACCAATGATCTGGTTCCTATCCAAAATAACTTAGCAGCAGACTATGAGTGGTGCTACCCTTGCAATTAGCCCCACAATTAGGCCACTTGCTCAAATGGACTCATCAATCAGGCCCTTATGGTACAGGATGCCTCAAGCTCATAGAAGCAAGCACTTAATGATCCAACTTCACAACACCAGGATCAACTTAGTAATGATGCCACCCTACTTAATTGGTAAGGTCAAGAGTTATGTGGATTGAATGAAGATAGTTATCTAGTTGCAGCTAACACCAGGGCAAAGAAAAGGGCTTTTGAGCTTGGTCAAGCGACTGATAAAGGGAAGGCCGCAGCTGTAGAGCCATCTACCTCTCAAGCAATTCGTGGTTCACAAAGAAATCAGCAACTCCCAGACAAGGAGCAGTCACCTCTACAAGCTGATCATACTAGAATAAAGGTACATCCTAAAGTAAATCCAATTGTACCTTATAATATCCTTGATAGTATGAAGAAAATGAATGTTACAATGTCTATGTGGGACTCACTAGCCATCCCAGGTCAAAAAGATATGTTACAATCAGCCTTGTCAAGTTTGAAGATGTCTGATCAATCCGAGTCCCCAATAGGTCAAGATAGGGCTGTTTTGACAAATAATGCTCAGGAAAATGATCAACAGCCTTGCATAGGGACTGAAAAACAAGTTAAACGACCTCCTTTCTACGTGTCAGTGATTATTGGTGATAAATTAGTCCATAACTGTATGGTAGATAATGGAGCTAGCAGCTCCGTCATGCCAAAATAGATTGCTGAGAAACTTGGACTAGAATACTAGCCTCTAGAGAAGGGAGTGATCCAATTGGATGGTACTTCGATTAATACTTTGGGTATTATCAAGGATTTAAATCTCACCCTCCATGCTTGTCCAAATTTTTCAGTTCCTCAAGACATATGTGTCATAGATCTTCCACCCTTCTTTTCCTTGTGTTTATCTAGGGACTTTACGGCCAAGATAGGTGGTTATGTATCGGTTGATTGGTCACACATGTTATTTAGAACAAGATATGGAACCAAGGTTACCATTAAATATGAGATATTGGATAAAGATCACATTGAACCATACAACCCAAGTCCCCTTAATGTTATTCCTACTGTTGCAGACACAAATTGTGTCATTCTTTCTAACAATGAACTAGTTGATGCTCAAGAACTCCAATCAGAAGTTGTTCCTGATGTACTACTACATGAATGGGTAGTTGAGAATGTATTGGATAGTCCTGAGGACCTC
Organism: Sequoia sempervirens; assembly: GCA_007258455.2. Classification (NCBI taxonomy): domain Eukaryota; kingdom Viridiplantae; phylum Streptophyta; class Pinopsida; order Cupressales; family Cupressaceae; genus Sequoia; species Sequoia sempervirens. The sequence goes on from VDFB02105785.1 coordinate 261,015,556, forward strand.
ATTCAAGATGCTAGTATGGGAAATTATGTCATTCTTGAGCCTGACACAAAGATCCCAAACTTGGAGAAAGATGCAGATGAGTTGCAACCACTAAATGGACTTTTGGAGATGTATTTTGATGGTTCAAGAAGAAAAAATGGCATTGGAGGAGGTGCAATGCTGGCATCTCTACAAGGTGATAAGTACTATGCTGCTTTTCATTTTGATTTTGCATGCTCCAACAACACTGCTGAATATGAGGGCCTGGTTCAAGGTCTCGAGTGGGCAAGAAAGAGAGGAATAACCCACTTGAAAGTGCATGGAGACAGCAAATTAGTTGTTAATCAAGTAAGGGTCCTGAATGTGGCTAAAAATGACACACTGAAGTCTTATAGAAACAGAGTGTGGAACATGCTTGAGGAATTTGATGCCTTTAATTTAGTGTCTATCACAAGAAATCAGAACAAACATGTTGATAGGCTTGCAGCCATTGGAGCACAATTTGATATTCCAGGTGATGTTAGAAAAGAGGTGTAGCAGTATGTGAAGGTTGTAGTCAGACCATCAATTCCTGACAACAACATTCACTGGCAAGTCTTTGACAGTGATGACCAGATCCTTTCTTTCCTGCTTGAAGAAGATCAGTTCTCCATGGTGAATCAAGAAAAACTCAAGCAGTAGTATGGTGATCAAGTCATATAGCTAAAGATAAATAAACTACCCAAAGGCCTTGTTACCTTAGAGTTGATCAGCTTAAAAAGGGTAAAGCCGGCTTGCAGATCAAACAAGAGCACTATGAAGAGTTGGAGATTTTCAAGGGTAAGCTCCTTAAGATAGGAAAAATTTGTTCGCCTGAAGATAAACAAACTTTTGTTGCTTTATGTCAAGAATTTTATGATGTCTTTGCTTGGGAATATTCGGATTTGAAAGGGTTTGATCCCCACATTGCTCAGCACACAATTGAGTTAGAGCCGGATGCTAAGCCAGTAAGGCAGAAACAAAGGCCCTTGAATCCTAAATTTGAGCCCCTAATGATTAAGGAGTTGACTAAACTAGTTGAGGGGGGTATTGTCTTCCCTATCAAGCACACTTCATGGGTTTCTAATCTTGTACCGATTAGAAAGAAAAGTGGTGAGATAAGGCTCTGTGTAGACTTTAGGGATCTTAACCGATCCTCTCTAAAAGACCACTACCCACTACCCTCCATGGAACAAATCTTACAAGAAGTTGCTGGCTCTGAAAGATTTTCCTTATTGGATGGTTTTTTTGGGCTATAATAAAGTATTGGTTAAAGAGGAAGACCAGTTTAAAACCGCTTTCACAACTAAGTGGGGCACCATGGCATACAAAAGGATGCCTTTTGGTTTATCCAATGCTGGTGCCACGTTTTAGAGGGCTATGGACATGGCGTTTCAAAGCTTGATCAACAAGATTATACTGATTTATTGGATGACATTACAGTTTATTCCAAGAATGCTGATGAACATCTGTTACATCTTAGGCAAGTTTTTGGAAAATGCAGAGAGTTTGGTATCTCCCTCAATCCAAAGAAGAGTATCTTTGTTGTCCACGAAGGGAGACTATTAGGACACATAGTGTCAAAGTAGGGAATCACTATTGACCCTGAAAGAGTCAGAGCCATACTCGAGTTGCTGCTGCTTAGTCACAAGAAGGGTCTATAGAGTTTTCTGGGACAAATCAACTTTCTGGGAAGGTTCATCCCAGATGTGGCGAACCTGCTACAACCTCTAACAACCATGTTGAAGAAGAATGCAGTCTTCAGTTGGAAAAAGGAGGCAAAGCACAGTTTTGGAGAAATTAAGGAGGCATTAGCATCTGCTCCGACATTGGTAAACCCAAACTTCTTTAAAGACTTCTTTTTATATGCTTTTGGTAGTAGTGGTTCAATCTCTGCAATGCTAGTTCAGAAGAATAGTGACAATTTGGAACAACCCATAGCCTTCTTTAGCCAAATACTTGTTGATTATGAAGAAAGGTATACATTTTTCGAAAAGCACATTCTCTCTGTGATTAGAAGTCTGAAGAAGTTTAAACCTTTGCTTTCAAACAATAAGGTTCATATTCTGGTTGCACACTCAAGTGTGAAGGAATTTCTGTTGAATAAGGATCTAAATGAAAAAAGAGCAGGGTAGATCACTAGGGTCATGGAGTATGATGTAGATATTAAGATCACCAAGCTGGTTAGAGGCAAAGGTCTTTGTGAGTAACTTGCTACAGGGTCAAGCAGTAAAACTGAATTAGAAAAGGATGTCGTGCTTGCTAATATAGATGGACTTAAGAATGCTCAAGACAATGTACCTAAGGGGATAACTAATTGGGTTCAAGATAGGACCCAATTTCTACAAACTGATCAATGCCCATTAGGTCTGAACAGAGCCAAAAGAAGATACTTTAGACTGCAGTCCATACCATATGTGCTGATGGGCAATGTTCTTTTTTAAAAAGATCTGAATGGTGTCATGTTAAGATGTATTCACAGTGATCAAATTGAAACAGTGCTTCATGAGTTTCATGATGGGTTTGCAGGAGGTCACTTTGCTCCTAGAACTACTTCCTAGAAAATCATGAGAGCTGGTTACTATTGGCCCAGCTTTTTCAAGGACGTGTATTCCTAGTCAAGAAAGTGCATCAAATCTGCTATGTTTTTAGGAAAGGAGAAGCTGCCTGCTATGCCCCTACATCCAATTCAAGTAGAGCAGCCCTTCATGAGATGGGGCATTGATTTTATTAGACCAATAAATCCACCTTCCAGTGCTGGTCATAGGTGGGTGCTGACAGCTACAGACTATTTCACAAGGTGGACAAAAGCAATAGCTTTGAAAGAAGCAAAAGAATCTTCAGTTTTAAGCTTCTATGAGGATATAGTCACTAGGTTTGGAGTGCCTGACTCCATCATATTTGATAATTCCCTTCCATTCATGAGTCTAAGAGTAACTGACTGGGCCATTAAGCATGGCATTCATTTGAGCACATCTTCAAATTATTACCCTTAAGGTAATGGCCTAGCTGAGAGCACGAATAAGAACCTCATCAGAATTATTAAAAGAACCATAGAGGATAATCAAAGGACCTGGCACGTCAATTTAAAGAATGCACTTTGGGAAAATAGAGTGACCCCTAAGAGGTCTATTGGTAACTCACCTTATGTGTTGGTCTATGGCAAAGAGGCAAGATTGCCACTATCTATGGAGCTTCCGGATCTTGATATTGTTTGCCAGTTGGAGATGTTTGAGGAACAGGACCCAATGTCTGTGAGATATGCAGAGCTCATGGAACTCAAAGAATCAAGGGACAGAGCGATGAAAGCTTTGGAGTATCATCAGCTCCAAATGAAAAGAACTTTTGACAAGAAGGCTATAGAAAAAGGTTTTCAAGGTTGGAGACCTTGTGCTCAAATGGGACGTTCTGAAAAGTAGGCCAGACCATCACACCAAGTTTGACAACATGTGGACGGGCCCATTCCTTGTCAGGGACTGTAAGGAGCACAATGCTTATCAGCTGGCTACAATAGAAGGGGATTTTCTTCCTATCCCAATCAATGGGATACACCTTAAACCCTACTTTCAAGCCTGATAAGTTCCTTTCTTGTACATATCTAGTTAGGTTTTATGTTTTCAATAAGTCCTCCTACATTATGGTTTGTTTGTTTGTTGTTTTGCTCCATTCCCTGAATGTTGTTTTAACGCGGTTTTTCTCTCTATCATTTTCCCTTGTTTCATTTTCTGGGCAACTTATTATGACCCATGGATTTCATGAGGTTGAAGCCATGTGCAAGACTGATATTTTGTTTGTTTTCTGAGCCTTCTAACGACTCCATGCCCAATGGACAAGACCAGTCACTAGTTCTCATGTTTAGCAGGAAAACATCCTGCAAAGGTTGCCATAATTGTTGCCTATATTTCACTTACAGTTTAAATCAGGCAAGATAATCATATGTCAGATCTTCGAGAGGCCAATGGAACATTCTCACAAGGGCAGAGACTTTACATCTGTTGCTAGGTCACGGGGAACTCAGCAAAGAAGCCTGCCTTGTTTTGGTTTGGCATAAAAGTCTTCTAAGGAGAAAGTCGCCAAGACCCCGGGAGCGTCACAACGAGTGGGGTTTGCATATGGTCCCTATCGGCAAGACATAGGATAGGGTCTCGGTGACAAAAGGATTTTAGTTCGGAAGAGGTTCTTTTCTTCAAAAAAAGGTCTCAGAGAATGCATCGGGTCTCGTCGACGAAACAATGCAGGATCCTTTCGGCATATGTGTGTGGATTTCAGAGGGAGTCTCACCGATCGAGGATTTCTTGCCAAAGTCAGGAGAGCTCAACAATGCAAGTGAGCTTCACTGGGAAGTCTTACCGAAGTTACAGGGTCTCCCTAATGATCAAAAGGAAGCATGTTCAGGATAGGTCTGGCCGACAAAAGTTTCTCCGGCACAAAGGAAGAGGGTCCTCGGTATGACTAAGGGATCTCGCTGAGATGTCTCAACGATTACACAAGATCCCCCCAAAATGAAATGGAGCTCAGCAAGAGTCATAAAGCTCGATATAGAGTCTCGGCGAAAAAAGACGGTCTTGCCAATCGCAAGGAGGCCCCACCAAAACATGAAAGGGCTCGCCAACAGTTGAAGATGTCGCCTAGAGGTCCTACCGACAATGGGAAGTCCTGGCGGCATACAAGGTGTTATCAACAGGAGTCTTGCCGAACAGTGAAGCCTTTAGAATGAAAAAAGAGTTTTCCGAAGGAAAAGGAAGTCTACAGGAGGTCTCAGCGAATGGAGGGTGTCTCAACGACAAAAGCAGATATCGGTATGACTATGGGGCATCGCCATGAGGTCCTACCGACTTGATAAAGTTTCAACGAAAGGAATGCGAAGCTCGGTAGAGTGGCACATGTTCGGGGTGACCTCAATCAACTCCTGCAGAAGATGAAGAGCGTTCGGGGTGACATTTTTCCTTCGGTAAAATGTCTCACCGATATACGGATGTCTTGCCGACTGCAAAGGAGCTCACCATGAGACAAAACCATTGGGATGAGATCTTGCCGACCCGGTAAGGTCTCACCAAAAAGCCAAAGGATCTCGAGCTCGGAGGAGAAGAGGAATCTCAGGGTAAATGAAATAAGCTCACCCTAAGCTCTCACCGACTGTTCTATGATATGGCGATAGCTGCAGAGGCACCTAATCGCATTGGTGAGACACTTTCAGTGTCTCGCCGAGATGTGATTCAACATAGGACAACCCAGTATGACTGTGGGGCTTTCGACATGATGTTTTACCGACCATGGGTGGTCTCAGCGATAGAAAGGGATCCCCACGTGACTCGTCGACCCACTGATCTCTTGGAAATAAATGGTGTCTTGCCGATGGCTCTAGTAGAATCGGTATGATCTTTTGGGTTTGCTAAGAGCTCTCAGTGATGGCTCCATGCTATGCCTATACTTGCGAGAAGATTTAACCGCATCGGGGAGACACGATTAGTGTCTCACTGATATGTGGTTCAACAGGGGAAGTTTTGACCACTTGAGGAGGCTGCGTGGAATTCACTTAACCAATCAGAGAGATCTGAAGGTAAACCATGGCATTCTAAAGAACATCAATGGGATAAAGGGAGACATGTATCTGTCGCAGGCTCAAAGCATTCAAGGTGCAGCCAAAGTAGCTCAACAGGACACGATGGATCAATGAATGCGATAGCTGCGAAATATCAGAACGCTTCTATGAGGGTAGCTCTTCACTGACACACACAGTGGGGACACGCAGGAGTGCAGCATTTATTCATCCAAAAGATCTGATGATATATCTTTCTGAGCCTGATACTTTTTGTAAGCCTTGAGGGGCCGATATCTCTTGGTATATAAGGCATTTTTGGCCTTTTTTGTAAGGAGTTTGATTTATGCATTCAAGAGAGTTAGTGATTTTTTCATCAATCCTTTCTCAATTAATGTATGTTTCTGTAACTCAGTTGGAATCCAGAATACAACGCAGAGTTTACCTTGGAAGCTAGTGTTCATGTTTGTACTGTTCTCATTTATGTATCTTTCTTTGGATTATGCAAGTCTTTAAATGTGTTTTTATAATTCTGCATTTATGTCTTAAGGTTGTGAAATTGATCTTTCCTTCCCAAGATGTGTATGTAGGCCAAACCTGTTAGGACTAAAGCATGAAATCTGAAAGAAGTCGTTTGGAGTGTGTGAAGTAATTGAATCTAAACTTTCAAGTGTATGTTCTCCCTGTGTTCATTTCATGATTTCTCATTAACTCGGTGTATCACCATAGAAATAGTTCAGCTTAGTTTCATTATTTGTATGCTTTCCTTCTCCTTTTACCTTCACAGAATCAATAGTTTTAGGTGATACCCAAAGGAAGATGGCCTTCTCTGGAGGTTCATTTCAGTTTTAGGTGACCCACAGCCTTGAAATGATCCCATTGTGTCTCTAGAAAGCTCAGTTTTAATCTATGTGCATAGGGTGCATTTCTAGGTGACAACAGTTTGAGAAGAAACCATTGCATATAAATTGTGGAAGATAATAGGTGATATTTATCAAACAAAAAGTCTTACTAATAAGTTGTATATGAAAAGAAAGTTGTATTTTTAAAGATGAAAGATGGTGATTCTATTGCAAATCATTTGAATGCTTTTAATTTGATTCTAAGTCAGTTAGCATTTGTAGATCTTGTAAAGCTAGAAGATGAAGATAAATGCATATTGTTACTCTATTCTTTACCAGAATCTTGGGAAAATCTAATTGTTGCTATTAGCGGTAGTGGTATAGACCCAGAGATGGACAATATAATTCCTACTCTCCTATCAGAGGAGATGATGAGGAAGTCTAAAAAGGAAATCCAAGATGCCTTGTTTGTTAAAAGGTAGGCCTGAGAAAAAAGAATCTAAGGGAGACAAGGAAGGGAATGGTAAGTCAAAAGAATAGAGTAAGGTAAAGTGTTGGAATTGTGGTAAACCAGGACATGTGAAGAAGGATTGTAAGAGCAAGAAAAAGAGTTCTAATTCTTTTACAAAGGAATCCTCGAATGACAGTAATCATGCTTTGACCATTTCATTTAAAAATATTAGTGATGACTCTTTGCTTGATGTTAAGGAGTGATCTTCATGAGGAGGATGGTAGTCATGATTCCATGTGTAGCTTGTACCATGGTTCAATGGGAGTTGTTGGTAGTGACATGGATGCACCATTGGTAAGGTTATCTTCATGTGATTGGGGATATAGTTTTTTCTTGATTTAGAGTGGTTTCTATTATGTCATGGTTTAATCTTGTTGATTTAGAGTTTGGCATGGTACTTTTTCTCTTGAGACTAGGATTTATATGTATGTTATGATGCATGTGATCTCCTTGGAGGAGATGGTTAGATTGTGTTGTCATGTTTATGTTCTTGATTCATGATTGGAGCTTTGAAATTGATCTTGTGTAGTTCTCTTAAGTATTGGGTACATTAATCATTTGCTTGATTACTTCATGATAGTGCTATGTTGCATTTGGAGTTTGGCATGGATTTGTTGGTTACAGGTCCTCATGGATACTTGGAGAAATAGGTGAGACTTGAGTTCTCTTATGGTAAGAGATATATGTTGGAATGGTTACTTGTAAGAAAATATTTTTCAATAATAAAGATGGATAAGCCTACACCTTGGTTGGATGTGCTTTCAACACACTCGACGGTTTCACATGCCTCCAAAGAGGTAATTTGGTTATAGAGACTTGGGAAAGGCATTGGTTTTAATTGCAAGTAAGTTAAACTTGAATGTGATAGTCAAAGTGCTATGTGTTTAGCCAAAAATCCTATGTATCATGGTTGTACTAAGCATGTTGATGTTCAATATCACTTTGTGTAAGAAATGTTTGAGAGTGGGAAGGTATTAATTGAGAAAGTTGACACTTTAATTAATGTTGTAGATTATCTTATGAAACTAGTTCCTACAAATAAGTTCTCTTTGTTTTGAGTATTAATCATTTTCTTAGAGCTTCATGATTATGAAGGTTGCATTTGAAGTTGGCATGGATTGATTAGTTGGTTCAGGAAGGCCATTGGCCTCGAGTCATATACTTGATTTATAATAATAATTCCTTGTTTAGAATAATTGCAATGTACAATGTCAAGTGGGAGAATGTTGGGAATAGGATGCCATTTAATTGCAATCCTAAACATATTTCATGTATCTCCTAAGTCCTTGGAAAGTGTTCCCCAACACTAGGATTAGAAAGAGATTAAATTTGAATGAAATGAACATGTAAATTGAAATTTTTAATTAATTCTAAATGATAGGAACATGTGGGGACACCCAAGAAGAGATCCTCAAAAATAGGAGCACATGGGGCACCCACATGGAAGGTGGAACCCACCTTGAGTTAAGTTAACTGTTTGGAGAAAAATATAACACTTCTATAATGCATGTAAAGATCCTAGAAGTTAGGGATTGATGTTTACATGCATGGAGTTCAGTTCAGTTTAGTTCAGTATCAGTTCAATTCAGTTCAATTCAATTTAGTTTAGTTTAGTTTAGTTCAGTTATGGTTCAGTTATCTTCAATTGCATGTAGTTAGTTTCATTTGAATACTAGTTGACTTCAGTTGACTTGGAATGCATGACTAATGACTTGAGTTGCATGACAGATAACAAGTGAGTACTTTTAGTTAACAAGGGATGATTAATCATGCATTATATTTGCATGAATTGATGGAGATAAATGTTTCAGTTAACAAAGATTGACTTAGACCCACCTTGTGCGCCCAAGTTGGCATCTTGGAGTTAACACTTTTGCATGATAAGATATTTTATAAGGCTGAGTTAAGTGGGCACATTCTTGGGCACCAACTTTGAGGATAAGCTTACAAGATATCTTTAGAATCAACGTTGAGTTATGACTTCAGTTTGGGACGCCCAAATGGATGAAGGACTTTTTTTGACATTGTTCTTCATGATAAAACTCTACTTGGAAATAATAGGTGTGGGTTTTGTGAGATAAGCATTGCGATTTGTAATTGTAAACTCTTTGGAGTTTACAAGGCTCATTATTGTCTATTTATTGCAATAAATTGAAGAGAGTTTATTAGATTTTATTGCAGGTTGTGAAGAAGAATTGTTGAAGGAAAAAGAAGCATCTCAAGCAAGGATTGATAAAGAATTATTGTAATCTTGTTATAAGGTTAAATACTACAAGCACTATTGATTCTGGTGGTGGAGTTTTTTCCCGATAGGGTTTCTCCACGGTATATGCTATGTCACTTCTATCTTCTAGTCTTATTCTTCTACAATCTTCTATCTACTTCTACAAATGGTAAAATGAATTAAACTTATAATCATCCACAAAGAAATTGTAACAAAGAACACTTAATTAGATCTACAGTATAATAGTTTTACAAGTTTAAGCTACATAATTACCTACATTTTCAACATTTTGGTATCAAAGCTAGTAGTTGGGGTAGAACTAGGGGTGCCTTTCTCTTAAAAGTTTGAAGGTTTTTTGGTTATAGTGGGAGCTTTTACTATTGTGTTATTGCTGATTTTTCAAAATAAGTTTGTTACAATGAGTTTTAATTCTCATTGTAACAAAATTATTTTCCAAAATAAGAAATAACATAATAGTAATATCAATCATTCTAAACCAAGAAAAAATCATATCCCCAATCACATGAAGATAACCTTACCAATAATTTTTTCTTGGTTTAGATTGGTTGCTATTATTTCATGGTTTACTCTTGATATGCATTTAGAGTTTGGTATGGTCCTTGTTCTCTTAAAACTAGGATGCATATATGTTATGGTGCATGTGATCTCCTAGTAGGAGATGCTTAGATCATGTTGTCATGTTTATGTTCCTAATTCATGATTGGATCTTTGAAATTGATTTTGTGTAGTTCTCTTAAGTATTGGGTACATTATTCATTTGCTTGATTACTTATTGATAGTGTATGTTGCATTTGGAGTTTGGCATGGATTGGTTGGTTACAGGTCCTCATGGATAGTTGGAGAAATAGGTGGGGCTTGAGTTCTCTTATGGTAAGAGATATATGTTGAAATGGTTACTTGTAGAAAATATTTTTCAATACTAAACACCGAGAAGCCTAAACCTTGGTTGTACACAAGTTCAACACACTCGACTGTTTCACATGCCTCTAAAGAAGTAGTTTGGATACAAAGACTTGGGAAAGGTATTGGTTTTAATTGCAAGTAAGTTAAACTTGAATGTGATAGTTAGAGTGCTATGTGTTTAGCCAAAAATCCTATGTATCATGCTCGTACTAAGAATGTTGATGTTCAGTATCACTTTGTGCAAGAAATGGTTGAGAGTGGGAAGGTATTAATTGTGAAAGTTGACACTTTAATTAATGCTGCAAATTATCTTATGAAACCAGTTCCTACAGATAAGTTCTTTGGTTTTAATCATTTCCTTGGAGCTTCATGATTATGAAGGTTGCATTTGAAGTTCGCATGGATTGATTAGTTGGTGTAGGAAGGCCATTGGCCTTGAATCCTGTACTTGATTTATAGTAATGGTTCCTTGTTTAGAATAATTGCAATGTATAATGTCAAGTGGGAGAATGTTGGAAATATGATGCCATTTAATTGCAATCCTAAACATTATTTCATGTATCTCCTAAGTCCTTAGAAAGTATTCCCCATCACTAGGATTAGAAAGAGATTAAATTTGAATGAAATAATCATGTTAATTGATATTTTTAATTAATTCTAAATGATAGAAACATGTGACGGAATCCAAGATGAGTTCCTACAAAATAGGAGCACATGGGGCACCCACATGGAAGTTGGAACCCACCTTGAGTTAAGTTAACTATTTGGAGTAAAAGACAACACTTCAGTAATGCATGTAAAGATCCTAGAAGTTTGGGATTGATGTTTACATGCATAGAGTTTAGTTCAGTTCAATATCAATTCAGTTCAGTTTATTTTAGTTTAGTTCAGTTCAATTCAGTTCAGTTATGGTTCAGTTATCTTTAGTTGCATGTAGTTAGTTTCAGTTGAATGCTAGTTGAATACAGTTGACTTGGAATGCATGACTAATGACTTGAGTTGCATGACGGATAACAAGTGATACATTCAGTTAAGTGGGGATGATCAATCATGCATGATATTTGCATGAATGGTGGAGAGATATGTTACAGTTAATAGAGATTGACTTGGACCCACCTTGGGAACCCAAGTTTGCATCTTGGAGTTAACACTTTCACATGATAAGATATTTTATAAGGTTGAGTTAAGTGGGCCCATTCTTGGGCACCAAATTTGAGGATAAGCTTAGACGATATCTTCAAAATCAACATTGAGTTATGACTTCAGTTTGGGATGCCCAAATGGATGAAGGACTTGTTTTTACATTGTTCTTCATGGTAGATCTCTACCTGCAAGGAATAGGCATGAGTTTTGTGAGATAAGCATTGTTCTTTGTAATTGTAAACTCATTGGAGTTTACAAGGCTCATTATTGTCTATTTATTGTAGCAAGTTGAAGAGAGTTTATCAGATTTTATTGCAGGTTGTGAAGAAGAATTGTGGAAGGCAAAAGAAGCATCTCAAGCAAGAATTGGAATTATTGTAATTTTATTCTGAGATTAAATAACACTTTAATTCTTGGTGGAGTTTTTTCCCGAAAGGGTTTCTCCACGGTATATGTTGTGTAACTTCTTTCTTCTAGTCTTATTCTTCTACAATCTTCTGTCTACTTCTACAAATGGTAAAATGAATTAAACATATAATCATCTACAAAGAATTTGTAGCAAAGAATACTTAATTAGATCTACAACTACAATAGTTTTACAAAGTATTAAGCTACATAATTACCTCCATTTTCAAAATTAATGTTGGGAATAGGATGTTGCAATCCTAAATATATTTCATGTATCTCCTAAGTCCTTGTAAAGTATTCCCCAACACTAGGATTAGAAAGAGATTAAATTCAAATGAAATGAACATGTAAATTGAAATTTGTAATTAATTCTAATTGATAGGAGAATGTGGGGATGCCAAAGAAGAGCTCCTACAAAATAGGAGCACATGGGGCACCCACATGGAAAGTGGAACTCACCATGAGTTAAGTTAACTATTTGGAGAAAAGATAACACTTCAACAATGCATGTACAGATCCTAAAAGTTAGTGATTGATGTTGACATGCATGGAGCTCAGTTTAGTTTAGTTTAGTTCAATTTAGTTCAGTTTAGTTCAATTTAGTTCAATTCAGTTTAGTTTAGTTATGGTTCAGTTATCTTTAGTTACATGTAGTTAGTTTCAGTTGAATGCTAGTTGACTTTAGTTGAATTGGAATGCATGACTAATGACTTGAGTTGCATGACAGATAACAAGTGAGTACTTTTAGTTAACAAGGGATGATTAATCATGCATTATATTTGCATGAATTGATGGAGATAAATGTTTCCGTTAACAAAGATTGACTTAGACCCACCTTGTGCGCCCAAGTTGGCATCTTGGAGTTAACACTTTTGCATGATAAGATATTTTATAAGGCTGAGTTAAGTGGGCACATTCTTGGGCACCAACTTTGAGGATAAGCTTAGAAGATATCTTTGGAATCAACATTGAGTTATGACTTTAGTTTGGGATGGCCAAATGGATGAAGGACTTGTTTTGACATTGTTCTTCACTATAGAACTCTACTTGCAAAGAAGAGGCGTGGGTTTTGTGAGATAAGCATTGTTCTTTGTAATTGTAAACTCTTTGGAGTTTACAAGGCTCATTATTGTCTATTTATTGCAGCAAGTTGAATAGAGTTTATTGCAGGTTGTGAAGAATTGTTGAAGGAAAAAGAAGCATCTCAAGCAAGGTTTGGAATTATTGTAATCTTATTCTAAGATTAAATAATACATTGATTCAATTTTGGGAATAGGATGCCATTTAATTGTAATCCTAAGCATATTTCATGTGTCTCCTAAGTCTTTGAAAAGTGTTCCCCAACATTAGGATTAGAAAGAGATTAAATTTGAATGAAATAAACATGTTAATTGACATTTGTAATTAATTCTAAATGATAGGAACATGTGGGGACACCCATGAAGAAATCCTACAAAATAGGAGCACATGGGGCACCCACATGGAATGTGGAATCCACCTTGAGTTAAGTTAACTGTTTGCAAAAAAAGATAACACTTCTATTATGCATGTAAAGATCCTAGAAGTTAGGGATTGATGTTTACACTCATGGAGTTTAGTTAGTTCAATTTAGTTCAGTTTAGTTATGGTTAAGTTATTTTCAATTGCATGTAGTTAGTTTCAGTTGAATGCTAGTTGACTTCAGTTGACTTGGAATGCATGACTAATGACTTGAGTTGCATGACAAATAATAGGTGATACATTCAATTAAGTGTGGATGATCAATCATGCATCATGTTTGCATGAATTGATGGAGAGATATGTTTCAATTAACAGAGATTGACTTGCATCCAAGTTGGCATCTTGGAGTTAACACTTTTGCATGAGAAGAAATTTTATAAGGCTGAGTTAAGTGGGCCCATTCTTGGGCACCAACTTTGAGGATAAGCTTATAAGATGTCTTTGGAATCAACGTTGAGTTATGACTTCAGTTTGAAATGCCCAAATGGATGAAGGACTTGTTTTGAGGGTATGTGCAAGGTCATGATGGGCTAAAAAGTGGTGATATGTAAAGTGATATGATGGACCATGTGGCTAACAAAATTTTTTTTATCCAAAATTAATGAAACGAAAAGGATTTTTAAAGTAGATTCTTAGATTTCCACCAATATAAATTATGCTTTATTGTGAATTTAATAAATAATTATTATTCATTTTCTATTTGAATTATGACTAAAGTCCTGATTGATAGGCTGATTGAAAAACATCTATAGCTTTCAAATAGTATCACATTTTTTGAATCCAAAACATGCATCACATTCTATGCTTCACATAATATAGGATTTAAAAAAAATGAATTTTATGAAGTTTTGACCAAGTTAAGGTGGTTAGACATACAAGTTTTTATATTTTTTAAAAGTTGTAATAAAAAAATCATAATTAATTATTTACATGGAAAAGAATTACAAAAAAATATGCATCACATCGGGACATGAGTGCTCTACTTATATCTAAAATATTATAAAAAAAAATTATCATTTTATTGTGGTTAGGGTGGTCAGACATACACCTACTTCTTATTTTTCCCTTGAAATTTAAATATTACTACATTGAAATTTCAAATTTTCACCAAATAGATTTCTTCTTTTTTTAAATAAACCTACTAGTTTAGAAACTACATTCAATTTGCTACATATTCTATTCTTACATATTTTTGAAATAATATAGATAACTTATTCAAATTTTTATGTCAAGTTGCCTAACTCTGATTTTTCTGATTTTTTTGCCACTTAAGGGCCTATTTTTTCCATAATGATCTTGCACATACCCTTGACATTGTTCTTCATGATAGAAATCTACTTGAAAAGAATAGGTGTGGGTTTTGTGAGATAAGCATTGTGCTTTGTAATTGTAAACTCTTTGGAGTTTACAAGGCTCATTATTGTCTATTTATTGCAGCAAGTTGAAAAGAGTTTATCAGATTTTATTGTAGGTTGTGAAGAAGAATTCTTGAAGGAAAAAGAAGCATATCAAGCAAGGATTGATAAAGAATTATTGTAATCTTGTTATAAGGTTAAATAATATAAGAAATATTGATTCTAGTGGTGGAGTTTTTTCCCAAAAGGGTTTCTCCACAGTATATGTTGTGTCACTTCTATCTTATGGTCTTATTCTTCTACAATATTCTGTCTACTTCTACAAATGGTAAAATGAATTAAATAAATAATCATCCACAAAGTAATTTTAACAAAGAACACTTAATTAGATCTACAGTATAATAGTTTTACAAGTTTAAGCTACATAATTACCTCCATTTTCAACATTTTCATGCTGGACTGAACTGAACTGAACTGAACTCCATGCATATAAAGATAATTTAATTACATTAGCTCATGTAAAGATCTTAGAATTTAGGGATTGATGTTTACATGCATGGAGTTCAGTTCAATTTAGTTCAATTCAGTTCAGTTCAGTATCAGTTTAGTTCAGTATCAATTCAATTTAGTTATGTTTAGTTTAGTTTAGTTTAGTTTAGTTATGGTTCACTGAATTAGATCTACAATATCATAGTTTTACAAAGTATTAAGATATATAATTACCTCCATTTTCAACATTTGGTATCAGAGTTGAGGTTGGGGTAGAGTTTGGGACACCTTTCTCTTAAAAGTTTGAAGGTTTTTTGGTTGTAGTGGGAGCTTTTACTATTGTGTTATTGCTGATTTTGGAAAATACGTTTGTTAGAATGAGTTTTAATTCTCATTTAGATATTGAAAGATTCAATGGATCTAATTATGAGATGTGGAAACTAAAAATGAAGGATCTCCATGAATAGAGAGATCAGTGGTTAGCTGTTGGTAATGAGACAAAGTCATCTACAACGATGTTAGATGAGGATTGGGCTAAGCTTGATAACAAGGAAAGAGGGACCATACGATTATTTCTTGCTGATGTTGTTCTCTTGAATGTTTCAGAAGAAACCACTGCATATAAGTTGTGGAAGAGAATAAGTGATATCTATATCAAACCAAAAGTCTTGCTAATAAGTTGTATCTGAAAAGGCAGTTGTATTATTTAAAAATGAAAGATGGTGATTCTATTGTAAATAATTTGAATGCTTTTAATTTGATTCTAAGTCAGTTAGCATATGTAGATGTAAAGCTATAAGATGAAGATAAATGCATTTTTTTACTTAGTTCTTTATCAGAATATTGGGAAAATCTAATTTTTTCTATTAGTGGTAGTGGTGCAAATCTGATGATGGATAATATAATTCCTACTCCCCTATCAAAGGAGATGAGGAGGAAGTATAAAATGGAAATCCATGATGCCTTGTTTGTAAAAGGTAGGCCTAAGAAAAAGGAACCTAAGGGAGACAAGGAAGGGAAGGGTAAGTCAGAAGGACGAAGTAAGGTAAAGTGTTGGAACCGTGGTACACCAAGACATGTGAAGAAGGATTGTAAGAACAAGACAAAGAGTTTTGATTCTTCTACAGAGGAATCCTTAGATGATGGTAATCATGCTTTGATCATTTCATGTAAAAATCTTAGTGATGACTCTTTTCTTGATGTTAAAGAGTGATCTTCATGAGGAGGATGGTAGTCATGATGCCATGTGTAGCTCATACCACGGTTCAGTGGGAGTTGTTGGCAATGATGTGGATGCATCATTGGTAAGGTTATCTTCATGTGATTGGGGATATGTTTTTTTCTTGGTTTAGAGTGGTTGCTATTATGTCATGGTTTACTCTTGATATACATTTAGAGTTTGGCATGGTACTTGTTCTCTTGAGACTAGGATGTATATATGCTATGGTGCATGTGATCTCCTAGTAGGAGATGGTTAGATCATGTTGTCATGCTTATGTTCTTGATTCATGATTGGAGCTTTGACATTGATCTTGTGTAGTTATCTTAAGTATTGGGTACATTAATCATTTGCTTGATTACTTCATGATAGTGCTATGTTGCATTTGGAGTTTGGCATGGATTGGTTGGTTACAGGTCCTCATGGATACTTGGAGAAATAGGTGATACTTGCGTTCTCTTATGGTAAGAGATATATGCTGGAATGGTTACTTGTAAGAAAATATTTTTCACCAATAAAGACGAAGAAGCCTACACCTTGGTTGGACATGAGTTCAACACACTCACCTATTTCACATGCCTCTAAAGAGGTAGTTTGGATACATAGACTTGGGAAAGGTATTGGTTTTAATTGCAAGTAAGCTAAACTTGAATGTGATAGTCAGAGTTCTATGTGTTTAGCCAAAAATCCTATGTATCATGCTCGTACTAAGCATGTTGATGTTCAATATCACTTTGTGTGAGAAATGGTTGAGAGTGGGAAGGTATTAATTGTGAAAGTTGACACTTTAATTAATGTTGCAGATTATCTTATTAAACCAGTTCCTACAGATAAGTTCACTTGGTTTTAATCATTTGCTTGGAGCTTCATGATTATGAAGGCTGCATTTGAAGTTGGCATGGATTGATTCATTGGTGTAGGAAGGCCATTGGCCTTGAGTCCTGTACTTGATTTATAATAATGATTCCTTGTTTAAAATAATTACATGTATAATGTAAAGTGGGAGAATGTTGGAAATAGGATGCCATTTAATTGCAATCCAAAACATTATTTCATGTATCTCCTAAGTCCTTGGAAAGTGTTCCCCAACACTAGGATTAGAAAGAGATTAAATTCGAATGAAATAAACATGTAAGTTGACATTTGTAATTAATTCTAAATGATAGGAACATGTGGGGATGCCCTTGAAGACCTCCTACAAAATAGGAGCACATGGGGCACCCACATGGAAGGTGGAACTCAGCTTGAGTTAAGTTAACTATTTGGAGAAAAATATAACTCTTATATAATGCATGTAAAGATCCTAGAAGTTAGGGATTGATGTTTACATGCATGAGTTCAGTTTAGTTCAATTCAGTTCAGTTCAATTCAGATCAGTTTAGTTTAGTTTAGTTTAGTTTAGTTCAGTTCAGTTCAGTTCAGTTCAATTCAGTTTAATTATGGTTTAGTTATCTTTAGTTGCATGTACTTAGTTTGAGTTGCATGTTAGTTGACTTCAGTTGACTTAAATTGCTTGCTAATGACTTGAATTGCATGATAGATAATAGGTGACTACTTTTAGTTAACAAGGGATGATCAATCATGCATGATATTTGCATGAATGGTGGAGAGATATGTTTTAGTTAACAAAGATTGGCTTGGACCCACCTTGGGCTCCCAAGTTGGCATCTTAGAGTTAACACTTTTGCATGAGAAGATATTTTATAAGGCTAAGTTAAGTGGGTCCATTCTTGGGCACCAACTTTGAGGATAAGCTTACAAGATATCTTCATAATCAACGTTGAGTTAGGACTTTAGTTTTGGATGCCCAAATTGATGAAGGAATTGGTTTGAAATTTTTTTCATAGAAGAACTCTACTTGCAAAGAATAGGCATAGGTTTTGTTAGATAAGTTTTGTGCTTTGTAATTGTAAACTCTGTGGAGTTTACAAGGCTCATTATTATCTATTTATTGCAACAAGTTGAAGAGAGTTTTATCATATTTAATTGCAGGTTATGAAGAAGAATTGTTGAAGGAAAAAGAAGCATCTCAAGCAAGGATTGATAAAGAGTTATTGTAATCTTGTTCTAAGGTTAAATAATACAAGCACTATTGATTCTGGTGGTGGATTTTTTTCCCGAAAGGGTTTCTCCATAGTATATGTTGTGTCACTTCTATCTTTTGTTCTTATTCTTCTACAATCTTTCTGATTCTTACAATCCTTCTTCACATGTCCTTGTTTCCCACAGTTCCGACACTTTACCTTACTCTATCATTCGGACTTACCCTTCCCTTCCTTGTCTCCCTTAGGTTCCTTTTTCTCAAGCCTACCTTTTACAAATAAGGCATCTTGGATTTCCATTTTAGACTTCCTGCTCATCTCCTTTGATAGGAGAGTAGGAATTATATTGTCCATCTTCAGATCTACACCACTACCACTGATAACAACAATTAGATTTTTCCAAGATTCTAGTAAAGAACAAAGTAACAATATGCATTTATCTTCATCTTCTAGCTTTACATCTAAAGATGCTAACTAAATTAGAATCAAATTAAAATCATTCAAATGGTTTGCAACATAATCACCATCTTTCATATTTAAATAATACAACTGTCTTTTTAGATACAAATAATTAGTAAGACTTTTGGTTTGATAGATATCACCTATTCTCTTCCATAGTTTATATGCAATAGTTTCTTCTGAAACATTCAAGAGAACAACATCAGGAAGACATAATCTTATGGTCCCTCTTGCCTTCTTATCAAGCTTAGCCCAATCCTCATCTGACATTGTTGTAGGTGACTTTGTCTCATTACCAACAACTAACCACTGATCTCTCTCTTCAAGGAGATCCTCCATTTTTAGTTTCCACGTCTCATAATTAGATCCATTGAATCTTTCTATATATAAACGAGAATTACAACTCATTATAAAAAAAATATTTTCCAAAATCAGCAATAACACAATAGTAAAAGCTTCCACTACAGCCAAAAAACCTTCAAAACTTTTAAGAGAAATGCATCCCAAACTCTACCCCACCCATTAGCTCTGATACCAAATGTTGAAAATTGAAGGAAAATTCTGTAGCTTTAAACTTGTAATTCCTATGTGACTGTAGACTAATTTAGTATTCTTTTTCACAATTCTTTGCACCATGGTTGATTATCTGTTTAGATTCATTTCACCATTTGTAGAAGTAGACAAAAGGTGAAGATAAATGCATTTTGTTACTTTGTTCTTTACCAGAATCTATGGAAAATCTAATTGTTGCTATCAGTGGTAGTGGTGCAGATCTGAAGATGGACAATATAATTCCTACTCTCCTATTAGAGGAGATGAGGAGGAAGTCTAAAGGAAATCCAAGATGCCTTCTTTGTGAAAGGTAGGCTTGAGAAAAAGGAACCTAAGGGAGACAAGGGAAGGGTAAGTCTGAAGGACAAAGTAAGGTAAAGTGTTGGAACTGTGGGAAACCGGGACATGCGAAGAAGGATTGTAAGAATAAGAAAAAGAGTTTTGATTCTTCTACTAAGGAATCCTCAGATGACGGTAATCATGTGTTGATCATTTCATGTAAAAATGTTAATGATGACTCTTTGCTTGATGTTAAAGAGTGATTTGCATGAAGAATATGGTAGTCATGATGCCATGTGTAGCTCGTACCACGGTTCAGTGGGAGTTGTTGGTAGTGATGTGGATGCATCATTGGAAGGTTATCCTCATGTGATTGGGGATATGTTTTTTCTTGGTTTAGAGTGGTTGCTATTATGTCATGGTTTACTCTTCATCCACATTTAGAGTTTGGCATGGTACTTGTTCTCTTGAGACTAGGATGTTTATGTATGTTATGATGCATGTGATCTCCTTGGAGGATGGTTAGATCATGTTGTCATGTTTATGTTTCCGATTCATGATTGGAGCTTTGACATTGATCTTGTGTAGTTCTCTTAAGTATTGGGTACATTAATCATTTGCTTGATTACTTCATGATAGTGATATGTTGCATTTGGAGTTTGGCATGGATTGGTTGGTTATAGGTCCTCATGGATACTTGGAGAAATAGGTGAGGCTTGAGTTCTCTTATGGTAAGAGATATATGTTGGAATGGTTACTTGTAAGAAAAAAAATTCAATAGTAAAGACCGAGAAGCCTACACCTTGGTTGGACATGAGTTCAACACACTCAGTGGTTTCACATGCCTCCAAAGAGGCAATTTGGTTACAAAGACTTGGGAAAGGTATTGGTTTTAATTGCAAGTAAGTTAAAATTGAATGTGATAGTCAGAGTGCTATTTGTTTAGCCAAAAATCCTATGTATCATGCTTGTACTAAGCATGTTGATGTTCAGTATCACTTTGTGTGAGAAATGGTTGAGAGTGGGAAGGTATTAATTGAGAAAGTTGACACATTGATTAATGTTGCAAATTATCTTATGAAACTAGTTCCTACAAATAAGTTCTCTTGGTTTTGAGTATTAATCATTTGCTTGGAGCTTCATGATTATGCAGGTTGAATTTGAATGGCATAGATTGATTAGTTGGTGTAGGAAGGCCATTGGCCTTGAGTCCTGTACTTGATTTATAATAATGATTCCTTGTTTAGAATAATTGCAATGTATAATGTGGACAAGTGGGAGAATGTTGGGAATAGGATGCCATTTAATTGCAATCCTAAACATTATTTCATGTATCTCCTAAGTCCTTGGAAAGTGTTCCCCAACACTAGGGTTAGAAAGAGATTAAATTTGAATGAAATGAACATGTAAATTGAAATTTTTAATTATTATAAATGATAGGAGAATGTGGGGATGCCCAAGAAGAGCTCCTACAAAATAGGAGCACATGGGGTGCCCACATGGAAGGTGGAACCCACCTTGATTTAAGTTAACTATTTGGAGAAAGATAACACTTCAATAATGTATGTAAAGATCTTAGAAGTTAGGAATTGATATTTACATGAGTGGAGTTCAGTTCACCGCAGTTCAGTTCAGTATTAGTTTAGTTCAAATTAGTTCAGTTCAGTTATCTTTAGTTGCATGTAGTTAATTTTAGTTGAATGTTAGTTGACTTCAGTTGACTTGGAATGCATGACTAATGACTTGAGTTGCATGACAAATAATAGGTGATACATTAAAATAAGTGGGGATGATCAATCATGCATGATATTTGCATGAATGGTGGAGAGATATGTTTCAGTTAATAGAGATTGATTTTGAACCACCTTGGGTGCCCGAGTTGGCATCTTGGAGTTAACACTTTTGTATGATAAGATATTTTATAAGGCTGAGTTAAGTGGGCCCATTCTTGGGCGCCAACTTTGAGGAGAAGCTTACAGGATATCTTTGTAATCAACATTGAGTTAGGACTTCAGTTTTGGACTCCCAAATTGATGGACTTGGTTTGACATTGTTTTTCATAGAAGAACTCTACTTGCACAAGAATGGCATAGATATTTGTGATGATCTTTATCCTCTTGTAATTTTCAACACTTTGGAGTTTACAATGTTCACAATTGTCTATTTATTGCAACAAGTTGAAGAGAGTTCAATCATATTTTATTGCAGGTTGTGAAGAAGAATTGTTGAAGGCAAAATAAGCATCTCAAGCAAGGATTGATAAAGAATTATTGTAATCTTGTTCTAAGGTTAAATAATACAAGCACTATTGATTATGGTGGTGAAGTTTTTTCTTGAAAGGGTTTCTTCAGGGTATATGCTGTGTCACTTCCATCTTCTGGTTTTATTCTTCTACAATCTTTTGTCTATTTCTACAAATGTTGAAAATGAATCTAAACAGATAATCATCCACAAAGAAATTGTAACAAAGAACACTTAATTAGATCTATAGTATAATAGTTTTACAAGTTTAAAGCTACATAATTACCTCCATTTTCAACATTTGGTAGTAAAGACACCGCATATAGTAATCTTTACTTTAAAATTGAGGAAGATAAAATCTTGATAGTATTTGTATATGTGGATGATATTATCTTTGGTGGAAGTGAGGCTATGTGCAAGAATTTTGAAGAGGAAATCCAGAAAGAGTTTGAAATGTCAATGTTTGGGGAGATGAATTTCTTTCTTGAGCTACAAATCAATCAAACAAATAAAGGGATATTCATTTCACGGTCTAAGTATGTCAAAGAGATGTTAAGGAAGTTTGGAATGGATGACTGCAAACTGGTATGTAATCCTATGGTGATTGGTTGTAAGTTGAGCAAATATGATGATTCACTTAAGGCTGATCAGAGCAAGTATAAATCTATGATTGGTGGACTACTATATATCTAACTGCTACTAGACTAGATATTATGCATGTAGTTTTTCTTGTAGCTCGATTTCAAGAAGATCCTAAAGAGACATGTTGCAGTAGTAAAGAAGATATTCAAATACTTAAGAGGCACTCCAAATTATGGCTTGTGGTATCCTGAGGATATTGATTTCACATTAAGTGCTTATATAGATATTGATTGGGTTGGTTGTATTGATGACAAGAAAAGTACAAGTGGTGGTGCATTCTTTCTTGGATGTAGATTGGTGTCATGGTTGAGTAAGAAATAGGATTCAGTTTCTTTGTTTACTATAGAGGCTGAGTATATTGCAACATCATCATGTTGTACATAGGTATTGTGGATGAGACAAACATTGAAGGATATCAGAGTTGTATATGATGAGCATATATCTATCTTTTGTGACAATACAAGCACAATTAACATTTCAAAGAATCTAGTGATGCATTCAAGGACAAAGCATATATATCTATTAGGTATCATTTTTTGAGAGAGAAGTTCTTGGAGCTACTTCTACTTCTACTTCTACTTCTAATGAAGTGAATCTTGAACTTATGTACCTACAAAGGATCAAATTGCTGACATATTTACTAAGGCTCTTCCTAAAGATACTTTTGAGTATCTCTGGGAGAACTTGGGGGTTATTTCCCCTCGTTTCTTGAACTAGATGCATTTGGAGTTGCATCAGTCTAGTGGATCTATGGATCTATCTCATTTTTGAACTGATGTTGGTGGCTACCTCTCAAGGGGAGTAGGTAGTGTCATGTGTTGTCATTGAATTGCTATTTTATTTGGGTGTACTCCAAGGGGGATTATTCAAAGCAAGTATTTTGGTTCAGTGTCAAAGGGGGAGAACAATAAAAAACACTTTATCCTTTACTATTAATGTCAAAGATGGAGAAATTATCATGTGAAAGAGTGCAAGGTATTAAGGAGAGAAAGTTATGTATGTTATCTAAACATTATTTTCAAAGGGAGAGAAACTCTTGTAAGGGGGAGAGAGTTCAAGAATGTTGTGTAGGTTATCTAATCTGAAAAAATAAGGAGAGTGTGTATGTTGTTTTTTATGGTTTTTCACATTTTGTGTTTCCATCAATGACAAAGGGGGAGATTGTTGCAAGTATGAAGGTGTTGTCATTGATGTCAACTATGGGGATGTAGTTGTTGAGGATATTGATTTTTTTTTTAAAAAGAGTAAAATAGGTTGTGCATGTATAGTTGAGATCTTGAGGAAGTGTTGTGAGTACATCAAGCTATCTTTTGTTGCAGAGTTTGAAGATGAGTTCGAATCAAGTAATGAGTTGATATGATGTCTCTGGTACTTGGTTTCCAAGTTCCTTTGAGAAAAATTGATAAATAAAGTAAATTGTGTTGTGCAAGTGTTCATAGTGTGCTTCGGTATTGTGCTTTGTGTTTCTTCTATGTTGATGCTATGCCTGTGTGGACCTTATAGGTTATTCAAGATTTTTAGAGGTTGCTATATTCAGAATTTGGGTTTTTGGATCATTGTACATTGTGAGATATTTTCACCAGTGTGTGAGCTAATCTTTCAGTGATGTTTTCTATGGCCTGGGAGAAATGTATTTCCTCCATGTTTCTCCTCTGTTTTTCTTTAGGTTGTGCAGACTTGGGAAGTTTCTTATAATGCTTTAATCTTTTTTGTATTCAATTTTTTACTTAATTTGGTATAGTACAGAGTGAGTTTCATTTATCAGTACATGAAATTAAGGGTTACCAGTTATTCTAAGTTGAATTATTTGTATGATGTGAGCTTGGATGAATTGTTTAATGAATCTTAAGTAGTTTTTGGATTATTCTAGATCGTGTTCAAGTGAATTATGTTGTCTGAAAGTTTCAGATTGGTTTGTGGAAGTGTGTACTTAATGATTATGGTGTTTGTTTAAATAGATGTTGGTTGACCTTGTGTTTAAAACTACATGCAAGCTTGTGAAAGCATGTTGAGATGTGTTGGGATCTATTTGGGTCTTAATTAAGGGTTTATGTAGGTCTCCTTCATTGCTATTTATCGTGGAAATGTTTAGGTGTTGACCTATTTTTAATTTGTATGTATACGTTTGGCTAGTTGCTAACGTTGGAGAAGGTTTTTGAGGTTGAGATTGATATAAATATGTATGGTGTTGTTGTGAGTTGAGGCATGAAAGAAGTAAGAAGCAAGATAGATATGAGATTGATGTGAGTGATGTATGGGATGCGAATTTTAGCAGAGCTGTGTGAGTTTCAATGTTAGGGTTTCTAAAGGTAGTGAGTTGAAGGCATCCAAAATCATTCATGCAAGATTGCAAAAGTGTGCAAGCAATTGTGGTGGATTCCTTGTTGCATTGAGAAGTGTTCTCTGTGTAACATTCTTCTTCTATCGTCTTGTATTTATTTATGTGATAGTGAGCCCTAGTTGTGAGCCCTTTTGGATAGTGTGTCCTATTCTGGTAGTGAGCCCTTTTGTACCGATTTTCCTATTACTTATATTGTGAGCTATTCCTCACTATGGTTTTTCCCTCATTGGGTTTTCCATGTAAATCTGGTGTTCTCTTGTGTATGGTGTTGTGATTGCAATTTTTGTTATGTGTATTTCATGTTTAATCATACTAAAAGAATAAGGGTTTGATGAATGCATGTGGATCTAATTTTTGTTGAGGGTTTTGAATGTTTAATTTGCTACAACTGATTCACCCCCCCTCTCAGTTGTCTTGTTCATTTCAACAGGTCATTCTACCAATGAATGCCAAGCCTTGACTAATAAATACAACTTATTGATTGTGGTGCTCTTCCATGTGTTGATGCACCTAATCTCTCTAAATAATAATGACCTCTTCTATTGTTTTTATTCTCACTATGTAGCATTTTTAGCTTTGAATTTGCTCATTGTCATGGTGGTACAATCTTAAGTGCAACTATATTTCCATGGTAGAAACACAATAGTCTCTAACATGGTTATCCTTGTCCTTAGACTTGGGTGGCAAGGATAACTAGTTTTGGAAGGTGTATTCTTTTCAAGGATCCCCCCTCCATCTCTTGTTTTCTTAAAATACCAACATAGCAAGTATGTTGACATTTTATGGGGGGGATAATACCCTATCCATTTCAAGATGTATTGTGAGATCCAACTTATTGACATACCCCTTTGGTTGTGGTGTAGTTTATAACACCCCCTAAGGCATGGTTATCAATTTTTCCCTTATGACCTTGAGCATTGATTTCCCCCCCATGACATTAAACTCTATATGCTCCCTGAAGTGTGATTGGAAATACAGTCCATAGGTTTGGTAAAACGGAGCTTGTTGATTCATGTACTTAAGCATTTTTCCATGGTCACCTAGCATAACACACCTTGCTTTCCAGTAGAGCCATGCATTTCATGAGTGATCTTACATGAATGAGAGCACAATTTTGTTTAAATAACACATTCGATGGATGACATTTGGTATTTGAGACAAATTTAAGACTAAGGTCTCTTTACCTTACTAACTTGAATCCTTTTAGTACTTGTTAGTGTAATTAATTAATTATTACACTAGCATAAGTTAACTTAGGTCATATTTCATTTAGTCCTAGGTTGCATTTTTAATAAATCATTTAATAAATGGGATAATATTCCCTTCCTTGTTTGTGGGATAAGATTCCTTCTAGAAGATGAGTTGTCCTTCTAGAACTTATCTCAACATTTAATAATTATCTAGATAGGGTTCACATGTTGTCACATGTTGTTAGATCATGACACATGGCAACATCTCTTGCATCTTAGGTTTTCCTTCTTGCCTATATAATCAGGCATTTTGTTCATTTGTATCATATCATATCATTACATCATATCAATATAGAGTCTTTATTTAGCATTCCATAGTTACAACACTTTCCTTTGTGGTTGATTATCTTTCATGGCTATGGTCCTTTATTGAAGATTTTGGAGCTTTAGGGACTGTGCATCCATAATCTCAATTTGGTATCAGAGCTTTTCCATTGAATCATCAACCCTTGATCCAGGAAGTTGGAGTGTAAGATTCTTGTAGGCTTGGAGTTTTATGTTGCAGGCTAGTTGGTTCTACCCGGGAGCCAAGCTGATTTCTGGTGCACATCAAGCTCTCTCTGACCTCTCCATTGCGTCCAGAAGTCCTCAAAACCCATAGATTTCCTGTTCATTTTCCAAAATCATAGTTATATTGACCGGGAGCCTTTGAGGTACAATCTAGGGTTTGCATTTTTTGTACTATCCGTACAAATCTGTAGGAAAAAATCTCCCCTCTTAGTCCTCTTCAAAGGAAATTTCTTTTTAGAAAAAGACAAAAAAAATTTTGGCTATATTTGGGCATTTTTTTCAATAGTTCTGGCAAAAATTTCATTTTTTGCAAAGTGACCTACAATTTTAATTCTGGGTCGGCATTCATATTTTATTCGGCGGCTATAGTTGGTTTGATTTTTTCTACCATCGGCATACAGATTCTATTAGCTTTTATTTGAAACTTTTGAATTGTAGTTTTTTACAATATTAAAAAAAAAATTAGCTGTCAACTTTCGCTGACAAACTGCTTACATCGGTCTCTGTAGACTTGTCGGCTCGACCCCGACCAACCCCCTGCGTCACCGTTGTCATCATTGTTACGATCAACCATCAGTGTCCATTTCTTGGAGTTCGTTCCTGACCACCGTTCTGACCACAGGCATCACCGTCGACCTCCCTCTGTTAGCTCGGCTCGTGGTTTCGTGGAAGTCCGAGGGCTCCGCTACTCCGAGCGGTGCCATCCTCCCCGCCGGTCGCGCCACCCGACCGCCACCCACAATGCCACTCCGACGCCACCCATCTGGGGGGCATTTATTTTTTTCCCCACCAGTGCCCATGGTCCTATCAGTGACCAAGGGCTTATTTTTTTAGCCCCTGGGTGCTATAATTTTGTACCTGATTAGCCTGTTCAATTCAAATAGTCATTTTTCTTCTGAGGGCCATATCTTCGCGCCACGGTATCAAAAATTTGCAAACAAGATACTGACGGAAAGAGAATTCAAAGCACTATCCAGTGGTCCCATCCATTTTGTAGGTTTTTTCTGCTATAAAATTCTAAAGTCAACTGAAGTCAACCCTTCATTCTAGACTCAAAGGCACATATCTTCTCATCAGATTGTCAGATTTCAATGATTCCAGCAGCATTCGAGAGATATTTCAATGCTTTTTTTCATCAGTCCACTCACTTTCTTTGGTTTTAGCTCCAGGTATCTTCTATTGGTTTTTTGCAATTTGGTGCATTTTCCTGATTCCTGAGACATCCTGAAGCTTAAAGAATAATTTCTTGATCTCAGAGGCATATTTTCAGTTGCATGTCTATTTGGAAGTTTTTCTTTGTTGTTGAAGGTCATTGTCTTTTTGTTTTTTTGGAGAAATTTCATTATGGGGCTTGCATAATTATTCCTTTTTTACTATGTTGCACAAGGGAAACTATAAGCAATGGTGGGATGGGATCAATCACCATCTCCAATCACTTGATCTATTGCCTCATCTGTATGGTATAGTTCCTCATCCAAGTAAAGGTATTCATGAACTTGCTTGGAGTTGCAGCAAATACACTATTTTGGAGATCATTGAGATGCAAGTTGATTGTGATGTTTTGAGTACTATTGATCATTGTGATTGTCCTCACATTCTGTGGGTTAAGCTCTAGGAGATATATGGGGATTCAGACACTCCACCATTCCCTGATGGTCATGAGTCAAAATGTCATTCTTCAGATCAAGTACCCAATGATGATATTGTTGTGCAGGAGGTTGATTGCCTTGAATCTTCCAAAGAGGTTGACAAGGTTGCTTCTGGTGCTTCTTCTCCATCAGAGACAGTTGGTATCCCTTCACATTCAGTGATTCCTTGTCTAGATTCATTGTTTGAGGCTTCCACTATCATCATTCATTAGGACACCTTCAGTTTTCCAGACTTGATATCAAGGGATGGCTTCATTTCAGGGATCACTAACTTGGCTACTTCTATAGGTTTGGAGGACATTCTTGAGGGGGTATCACTCCTATATTCAGATCACACTTTGGAGAGTTTTCTTGAGTCTCCACATTCCTTTGTCTCGACCTTGATTGGGGATCCTAAGACTATCTTGGAGGCACTTGGTTTCTCTTTAGAGATTTCATATCTAATACTTCTTCCCTATCATTCCATTCAGGATTTGAGGTATCTTCAACATCTACCATTGGATTGGCTTCAACTTTTTTTCATTGGTTTTGAGGACACTTCATTCAAGGGGGGGATATCAAGTCTCCATCACATCCATCACATTATTGTCTTTGAATCCAGTTTAGCATCAGTTTCCAAATCATCTTGGTTTGTCACCCTCTTCATTGATTGAGGCATCTTCATCTTCAGGCAAGGAGACATTTGAGCAGAGTTTAGAGACATCATCATCCATGTTCATCCTTCTTCCTTGAATTCCTATCTGGAATGGGAAGCATCACTGCACTTGCATTTAGTTTTGTTTCTTTTGAAAGGGAGACAAGTTGTTTGTCGACATTGGATCATGTTCTGTCTTCAAACACTTACCATCTCTGCAGGTGATATCATCTTCTGTGGGGGCTATATAGTCTCTCTGTTTCCTCCCTATGGGGGGGCTATTATATTGTATCTATGTGATAGATGGTGTACTTGGGGGGTATTTGGGAGTCCTCCATCCTTCCCATCCTATCTCACATTTTTTTGCATTTTCATCTCCTTTTTGGAGAGGGGTTTTGTTCCCACTGGGTTTTCCCCTTTTCTTTGGTTGTGGGAGTTTTTTCTGTATCTTCATGTACATGGGTACCTAACATGGCCTCGTAGTCGGGACCCATCATCATTGATCATCATCTTGCATAATCATTGAATTTTCCTCCTTAAGTTGAACTTATGGGGGGGTGTTAGTGTAATTAATTAATTATTACACTAGCATAAATTAACTTAGGTCATATTTCATTTAGTCCTAGGTTGCATTTTTAATAAATCATTTAATAAATGGGATAATATTCCCTTCCTTATTTGTGCGATAAGATTTCTTCTAGAAGATGAGTTGTCCTTCTAGAGCTTATCTCAACATTTAATAATCATCTAGATAGGGTTCACATGTTTTCACATGTTGTTAGATCATGACACATGGCAACATCTCTTGCATCTTAGGTTTTCCTTCTTGCCTATATAATCAGGCATTTTTTTCATTTGTATCATATCATATCATTACATCATATCAATTAAGAGTCTTTATTCAACATTCCATAGTTGCAACACTTTCCTTTGTGGTTGATTATCTTTCATGGCTAAGGTCCTTTATTGAAGATTTTAGAGCTCCAGGGACTGTGCATCCATAATCTCAACTAACCTTTTTTTTTATTTATGATTGTTATATGCCTTGTTATTGTTATGTGTTTGCATCATGTATACTTTGTACTTTGTTAATTCATGTCAAGTTTGCATTATGTTTTGTTTTTTTCCTTCATTGTGTATGCTTCGTGTTTGTCATTTTGTATCACATCTTATACATGTGTGTTCCTTTGTCCTCATGTTGTTTTACCATAAGATCTAAAATCTTGGTGACTAGCACATTCCCTAGATTCAACGTCATCCTATCTAGATTCAATATTTGGATAATTTAATCTGTCTTGACACATTCTCACTTTCTAGTGTGAGTTTGAGCATAAGTTCATACTCTCACTAAAGTGGTGGCTAAATGTAGCATTAGGAATTGTCACCCTTGACAATTTCACACTAAGTTTAGCTCTCCCTTATGTTTTTGGACCTAATTATGCATTTAATTGCCTATTTTATAAATATCTTCAAAAAATCAAACATGGGAAATCAAATTATGCATTTAATATTTTTCCCCTAACATTTTTTATCACAAAAAAGTAGGAATCTAGTCTAGGGTGCATTATGCCCTAGACCAACACTTTTGTGCTCAAATTCAAATATGTCGGTGTTGGTATTTTATTATTTGAATTTTCAATTTGAATTGTCAGCTACTGACATTTGATTTTCAAGAAATTAGAAGAATTGCATATAAATACAAATCATTTTCACCATTTTAAACAAGTAGAAAATATATTGAGCAAATTGAGGATCCTAAAATCTATCAAGGGAACCCAAGGGTAGAATTAGTAGCATAATTACGACACTTTCATCAATCAATTTCAAGTGTGCAAGACATCAAGAAGAATGACACAATTTATGTGTGAGGTGATATTATAATCAATAATGCCAAATCATGAAGATGTATTGAGTTATCCTCTACATGCTAGTTCCAACAATCCATTATGTTTGAAGAGCTAACTCTTTGTAGATCTATCAAGAAATCAAAGCATCCATAAATCAAATTTTATGGCAACTTATGTGACATCACTTCATCGAGGGTTTCACATCAAGGTAACATTGTCATTTATCATTCATCATTTCAATCAATTAATATTATTTTGGCCTTTGCCTAGCTAGGGAATGCCCTCTTGATCATCATCAATCAATTTATGTGGAGGTATAAATACCAACATGGAGTTTGAATTAGGCAAGCTCCTATATAGCACAACCTTTTCCCCTATTTTCATGTATACAGATCAAATCTAGGATCTAGAAGTTTCATCAAGTGACAGTTAGGGAAAACATAGTGCAAACTACAACCTACAATCCATAATTTCTGAAACTCTTGGAAACTTCTAACTCGTCTATAAAAGAGGATCGATGAAAAGCATTTTGAAATGTAATACAAATCAATACAAGTGTGTGTGCAGCAGCACAATTGGACAAATCGCTGTTTTCGTGTTTTCCTGATTCTCTTCATGATCAAAAGCTTCTTTCATTGTGTTGTGATGCATGCCTATACTTTGAGCCAAAAATTCCAAATTCTGCATGAGCAAGGAGGATGACGAGAAAATGGGGTGTTGAATTTAATGTCTGCCAATTTACTTAAAAATTTCAATGCCTTTTCATCAAATCCATTTTTCACATATCCCGCAATCATTTTATTTCATGCGATGACATGCCTGTTATACATCCAATACTGCAGACTTAGAAGATATGGCAGGACTGATGGAGTGTATTTCCATTTGATGTCCTTCACAATTTGATGGAGGTCGACACCATTTTCTTGAAAGTTTCTGAAGCTTTATAGCCGGCCAAACTTCTCCACTTTGCATGGCATTATTAAGAAGACTGAGGAATTATTTCATAAAGTCCGCAAAGAACTCATGAGATGTATATCTCCTCCGTGATGGGGTACAACTCTCATCATTTTCAATTGATTTGCTTGCTTGGAAAACCTAACCCTGCATTCTATTCCAATATTGGTGCTTCATACAAAAAATATTACTTTCTAATAGATGCTTCACAGTGAATAGCAGGAGAAGAGGTGTGAATATTATAGTCATTATGACCTATTATTTATGTTTGATGTATGGTTTAAAAACTGTGAATTGTGCAGGAGGAGGCGCAATCCATTCTACAAACTTTCATCTTGTAAACTTTAATCCTTAATTCTCTTGCAAATGATAAGACACCATTTCATAGCTCTCCTCATGGCGCAACGTGGTAGACGGGCTTGCAAGTGATGATCGTGGGTTTTGATTGCCTACAACATCTTCAGAAATGCATGCATGGTGCAGCCTCAGATTCATCTACTCCTGCTTTGATTTGGTTTAAACACTCCCTCAATGATTTTACACACTCAACATTCTTTGCTCTATCTGTTTTCATGCCATACAGGCTGCGCATGGGCTCTTTGACATTTGCATTGTTTTCCTTGAATTGATTCTAAACTTCAGTTAAGCCTGCCTTAAAATTGATGCGTGTGAATTTATACTTGAAGTTGTCAGTCAAAAACTAATTTTAATTGCTTCGAGACTCCAGTTCTTCTCTATATGGCGCCAATAGTAGAAGAAATGAATATCATGTATGCTTTTTTATTCATGCATCTTTACTTGCTTTTAAAGCTTTTTCCTTTTTGAGTGGAAAAATTTAACTAAAAATGGGTTGTAAAAATGTACAATTCCATTGATGATTTGGGTTGTGAATTTTTATTTTTGAGTCAATATGGGTTGTAAAATTTCACACCCCATTTTTTTTTGTCTTGTGGTGGGTTGTGAAAATTTACTACCCCAATTTTTCTTTTTAATTCAAGTTGTGAAATTTCACAAATTAATTGTATTTTATTTCTTTATTTCCCACTTTATTCTCTTTTAATTACTTATTTCATTAAAATAAGTAATCATTTAAACCTGAACATTGAGACTTTAAATTGCACAATTGTATTTGAAAAAATCCTCTATGATCAAGCATCAAGTGACACTATTATGAGAGCTAGAAATATTTAATCAACAAATATGTGGAAAACCACTAATACATCGATCAGAGACTAGTTATCTTGATGATCTCGTAGACAAAGAATTTATGATAAATTTTGATTGACTTCAAATTTTTGACTAAATATTTTCTAGATTATTCAAAACAACAATACAATGAAACCCAGTGAGAGAAATTTTCCCAACTCTTTTGAAAATGCAAATTTAATTGTTTTTGTAATCCCACACATGAAAAATAGAAACATTAATATTTCACAACCTATTATGCTCCATGACTCAGAAACTGGCCACATTGGTCGAAATACCCCTAGAAATATTCTCATTCAATTAATTTTGACCAGCTTACACCAATTTTCAAATTCAATTGGTTTTTGTGAATGCCAATTTTTGCCACTCCACCTGATTTCAGACTTGAACCAATGAACTTATTTATTGATCATGGGGAGAAAAAAATCGTGGTGCAAAAAAACTTAAATCACTTTAAAAATAATGTTATTCAAACTGACATTGAGGAGAGAGCAAGATTTACAATTAAATTGGGAACATGATTTTACATGATGAACACTTGAAGAAGACTTCATACATCATTTTGAAATAATTGAATTTTGAACAGATGCCATAAAAAACCAAGACACCATATTCATATACCATTATATAAGATATAATCATATATATTATAGTCTAATAGATGTTTACATTCATATATATTCTTGATATACATATCAAATATACTCATTCACTCCTATCTTTCTATATTATAAAATGTATGCTCTCTTATCTCACTGCTATTGCTTATATTCCAATGGTATTACAACTACTAAAGTATGTGGTACATTAATGTTGGTATTATATCATTGTATGGCATATGAATATGTCCCTAGGCATAGATGAGTATTTGTAGTTCTTATAAAGATTCTAATTGTACCAAATTGCTTTTCACTTTGAACACCTTTTACCTTTCTCTACAATTGGTTTTGTGTTAGATGACTTATCTCCTAAACTTAGCTTCTAGTGTCCTATATTTTCATCATAATATTCTATTAGACTTCCCCTTTAGAGTCTCAACCTAATAGAATAGATTATGCTACCCTTATGTATTTTTAACATAATTCATGAAGTCCTCAAATTGGCTCTCTTTCCTACTAACACCATCTTATCATGTGCTCAATTCTACTTTATGGTAGCTAGAATTAGTTTGGTGCACATTCTTCGTATTCATCCTTAGGTATAATTAACAAAGATACGCAAGTGTAAACCATCCCATTAATTGTTAGAATAAAAAAATATTTCACATGTACATGAGATGATAGTAATTTGTTTGAAAAAATCTATATAATGTAATCACTTCTCAAATGGAAAGCATATTGACATATTTTTTAATTATAGCATTTGTTATATTTGGATGGAATATGCACTCTAATTAATAGAACAACGAAAGAAGATATAAAATAGTTTAAGTAGATTATTACCATTAATAAAATAAAATGATCTATGATAGAACAACTTGTATTATTTTTTTCATACTTTGATAGATTATTTTAAGTTGATTGTGATGCAAACATGGCTATAATTGAAGCTATTTTGAGCGAAGAAGGAAGATCTATTATTTATTTTACTAAAAAATAAAATAATTCCAAGATGAAATATTTAATTTATGTTCAATAATTATATATAATTATGTATACACTAAAGAAGTGGAGACATTATCTATAATTAAAGGAATTAGTTATGTACACTAATCATCAATAAGTGCAATATTTAGCTTGTCAAAGTAAACTGAATCAAATGTATGTTAAATAGGTTGAATTTTATAAATTGTCCTTTCATGTTGGAGAATAGAAGTTGCAAATCCAATAGAGTAGTTGATATGTTAAATATAAGGAATAATTTATTGATGGTGATTCAGGTTGTTGGTTTTGATGAATTCAAAGAACTTGTATGAAATTGATACTAATTATGTTAAGGTAGGAAAAACATATTAAATAACAAAAAGTGTAGATAGTTTTCTTTTTTTTTCAAAAGAAATCAACTATATATTTACGAGAGTCTAAAGAGAAAATTTCATCAAAGAAAATCATTATGGTCAAATAGTAGGCAATTTTGAAATTGATAAGACACGACATTGGCTAGAAATGTATAAGATGTTAGAAGGCATGTGCAAAAGTATATAATTTTTTAAGTTGCTAAGGGGAATTGTCAAAATAGTGGATTGTACAAGACATTACTTGTTCCAAAAAAACTAGTCAAAATTAGTGATTTTTTTAGTGGCTAATATTCGTCAATTGGTTAATAGTTGAAATTTGGGAATCCAAAATTGGCTAATAGTTTGAACTACAAAATGACTTGAATCGCCACATTTTTACAATATTTTATTATAGTCTTATTTAAATCGCTAAATAATTTATTTTATTAAAAAAATTAACTCAAAAATTCGATACATGATTAGATCAAATTCACCTAAATTTTATAAATTATAGTAGAAATCTATATTAATTCGCCAATAGTATATCATAATTATTAGTTGTTTTAGGACCATATTTCTAATCTTTAGTTTCCACCATTTATTTATAATATAATATAATGACCCTTGTTGTATTTCACAAGGTAAAATGTAACCATGATTTGTAATGCTTATGGGGCCCACAATTTTGGGTCTCATGAGCATTATAGATTGTGAGTAAATTTTACCTTATAGAGTACAACGAGGGTCATTAGATCAATTATCTAAAAGCAATTTTGAGCACCATGAGAATTACAGATCATGGGTACATTTTACCTTGTAGAATACAATGAGAACCATTATATTTTATTTTAAAACAATGGTCGAAACTAAATATTATAGTCTAACCCTTCAACCCATTGATAATTTCCACTCTCGAGCCCCTACTTTTCCATGAGAATTATTTTTAGATTGGATAGATTTGCCATCATAATTAATGCATTTTTCTATTATTTTTCAAGATTCGTCAAAATTTTTTACAAAATTTTAGTGATGTAAAAAAATCGTCAATAAAAATTTATTTAGTTTTTTGAAAAGAAGAGAAAAGCCAATAGAAATTAATTTTTTATTTTTTTAAAAAAAGATTCATTAAGATTTTATATTTTTTGACGGGGATTTCTTAAACTTGTCCATGGTCAAGTGGATGAATTAAAGTGAGAAACTCACTTTTCAATTAATAAACGTCAAATTCAAGCACGGGCAATGACGATGCCACTACCTACTCGATATGGTTAGACCGTTTTTGGTCACTGTCTTTGTTTTCTTTTAACCACAATCAATGAGCGAAGGCGAAATATCTCATCATGCATTCAATCATTTATAACACAGATACACAAAACCGAGTAATACGTACCATTGGCAAATATATTACACTAAATTGCGAGTACGGAGGAAATGTCAGAGCTCTGTATTTACCAATAAATTCGGCACATAAAAAACAGGTTTATTTTATCATGGGGTTAAATTACCGTATTCCCTTGTGCTAGCCGCGTCAATGGCGACGGCCACACGCACAACGTCTGTGCGCGCGGGTGGAGGAAATGGAGCAGCGTGTGTCGGAAATGGAGAGTCAGTGCAGATGGGACATCTACCGTGGCTCTGCAACCACCTCTTTACGCACTCTACATGGAAATTATGTCCACACACTGGCAGTGACAACGCCGGCCCTTCAGCTTCATTGTAATTAGAGAGGCAAATAATGCACTGCTCTCCACTCCCGTCTTCCACCTCGTCGTAATTGAACAACGGCATGTCTACCTCCACCGTCTGCCTCGCGGCTGACGTTGGAGGCAACCGCTCCGCTCGAGGGGGCTCCGCCTCTACCTTTTCGCCGAAGGCTGCGTATGTCACCAGTAAAAATATCGATATGTATGCGATGTAAAAATAAGGCGAATGGAAGTGAAATACGAATTTGAAGAGAGAGAGGGGAAAAGCAAATATGAAGAGCACCCATAAAATAATGAGCCACAACATCCATGCAGACGAAGCGCAGCACCGGCTCCTTGCAATTAGCGGCATGCTCCGTAACTATCCTGTCTAACAGTAGGTAGTACACTGCAGAACAGGAAAGAATAATATGTTGTGGGCGGAAAGCATTACAACAGCCAAAACGCCCCAAAGGTCTGCATTTAAGACTTCCTCTTAATTTCTCTCTTTCGTTGTCTTTTTCATGGCTCCGTCTACTCTGGGGGCCACTACAGATGTCATCACTCTTGTTTCTTCCTTGCGTTCCTTTTTCTCTACCTTATTATTAACGGACACGGCATTACGGCCTTCAACATTTGAGATGCTAATCTGGCGGCTCATATTTGCCGGTGGTCCGAGGTTATAGTACTATGTTATATGTGTAAATACTATATTATAAATGTTAATTTAGAAAAACATATATTGTAAATTAGTTATATGTTTACTTATAATTTTATATAAAACTTTAAGATTTATAATTTTTTTAG
The DNA here is from genome assembly GCA_007258455.2 of Sequoia sempervirens. Classification (NCBI taxonomy): domain Eukaryota; kingdom Viridiplantae; phylum Streptophyta; class Pinopsida; order Cupressales; family Cupressaceae; genus Sequoia; species Sequoia sempervirens. The sequence goes on from VDFB02105785.1 coordinate 261,052,738, forward strand.
TTTTATTAATATTTTGATTTTATTTTATAATATTAATTTTTAAATATGATTATATGACATCAAATTTAAATATTTGTACAAGTAAAATGTTAGTAATTTATGTCTCTACATTAATTAAAATTTATTAAAATGATTAAATTCAATAAATAAATTTTATTATTTTTAATATCATTTATATATTTTAAAACATTAGTGGACATTACTAAGCATGCCCGCATTGCAATAATAGAATTAAAAACAAGAAGCAACCAACACCACAAGAAAAAATATCTATAAACAAAGATCAAAAGTAAATTCTAAAATTTTGAGATATGACAATGAAAAGAAATAGACAATAAAGTTGTGGTGCTAAGGATTTCATGCATAGCATTCTATTGAAGATAGTTCCTATTGAGACACAACGATGATAAACTCCAAAAACGAAGATAATTTAAATTTCTCACCATACAATATTTCACAATAAGACAAGTGTGTCTTTGTTAATAACAAGGACATGTTTTCCAAAAACATCCATCCTTTTTTATTAAGAAAAATCACACCTCCAAACCTTAATAACCACAAGAACATTTCTTATTATTTATATAGAAATTAAGAAATTATGTAGTAGGATTAATATTATCTCTTCAATTATCAAAACTCATCATAAATTACCAATAGTTGGAAACTAACCTGGGTTGCAAAATTTCAAATAATTTAGAATTGACAAGCATTAATTATACAAGTGCAACACTAATAAATGTCTAAGTGATATAATAAATGTTTATTTATATTTTAAAAAATATCCACCACTTTCAAGGTCCATTTAAGAAAATAAGAAATCTCAATAATTACCTCGAAGAATATTATGTTCAATAAACAATATCCAATCTTTCATCTATTATATATTATCATAATATTATTTTTCATTATCTCACGCTTTGATCTTTAGAATGTTTCTACTAATCTTATTGCATTCATTTATCTATTTTAGAACATTACTAGGATGTTGCATTCATTCATTAAGTATTCAATACATTGTAGTAGCATCACAAACCCAAAACAAGAGGCAACTAACACCACATAGAAAAAATAAATATAGACCTAAAGTAATATGAGTTTTAGGTTTCATATTTTCAAGGAAGTGTAGTTATCCAAAGTGATAATAAAAGGAATTTTTCTCTATGTAGTAAAGTGAGAACTCAAATTTTAGATAATGAATTGAAGAAAACACATGAAATTAAAAGTAACATATGATAACATTGTGTTGCTAAAGATAACATGCATAACACTCTTTTGAATATAGATTCTATCATGAAGATAATAGCAAGAGTAAACCATGAGATAATAGCAACCACTCTAAACCAAGAAAAAACCATATCCTCAAGCACATGAAGATAACCTTACCAATGATGCATCCACATCACTTCCAACAACTCCCACTCTAATCCAAGATCACATGCATCATAACATACATAAACATCCTAGTCTCAAGAGAACAAGTACCATGCCAAACTCTAATGCAACAAGAGTAAACCATGACATAATAGCAACCACTCTAAACCAATAAAAAACCATATCCCCAATCACATGAAGATAACCTTACCAATGATGCATCCACGTCACTGCCAACAACTCCCACTGAACTGTGGTATCAGAGCTAAAGGTTGGGGTAGAGTTTGGGACTTCTGCATTTCCTCTACAAAATTCTTGCACATAGCCTCATTTCCACCAAAGATAATATCATCCACATATACAACTACTATCAAGATTTTCTCTTCCTCAATTTTAAAGTAAAGATTACTATCTATGGTGTCTTTACTGAATCCTTGTTGTATCAAGTACCTGTCCAATCTTGCATACCAAGCTCTAGGGGCTTGCTTCAATCCATATAGTGCCTTCTTCAACTTACATACCATATCTAGTTGATCTAACAACTAAAATCCTTATTATTGTTTCATATAAACCTCTTCTTCCTTGAATTATCCATTCAAAAAAGTAGACTTCACATCCATCTGATAAACCTTAGTCTTTATGCGCTACAAATGTCAAAAACATTCTGATAGCTTCCATCCTAGCCATAGGAGAAAAATTCTCCTCAAATTCTATACCTTCCACTTGTGAGTAACCCTTACACACAAGTCTTTCCTTATTTCTTACTAGACTTCTCCATTTTTATTTAGCTTGTTCCTGAATACCCATTTAGTTCCAATTATGTTTTTGTTTACCAGTCTAGGGAAAAATTCCCAAGTCTATTTTTTCTCCATCTGCATAAGTTCTTCTTCCATTTCCTTCATCCAATGTTCATCTTTACATGCTTCACTCACTATTTTAGGTTCAACTTTTGAAAGTAAACACAAATTTATCTCAACTTCAACAAATTTGCTTCTTGTCAATACACCTTTCCTCTTGTCTCCAATGATCTGATCTTTAGAATGATTCTTTTGCACATACTTGGTTTTAGGGGCCTTCTTTAGAGCTTCTTCCTCTTCATTCTACACTTCTTTTCAATTATCTTTTTCTTCTTCTGTACAATCAGGTCCATTTGACACATATCCATCTACTGCAATAGAATTCTGCAAGTTTTCATCAACTTTAACATTTGCACTTTCAATTATCTTTCTCAGCCTTTTGTTGTAACATCTATAAGCTTTGATTCTAGTAGAATATCCAAGGAAGATACCTTCATCAGATCTTGCATCAAACTTTCCTAAGTTTTCTTCTTCTCTTTTGATGTAACAATTTCTCTCAAATACTCTAAAGTACTTCATAGTAGGAATCCTTCCATATCATAGCTCATAGGGACTCTTTGTGTTGTTAGCTTTAGCTTAAAATCTATTAAGTATGTAAACAGTAGTATGAATAGCTTCTCTCCAGTAGACTTCTGGTATATTTTCTTCCTTGATCATAGTCCTTGCATTTTCTTGAATAGTTTTGTTTCTCCCTTCAACAACTCCATTCTGCTAAGGAGTTCTAGGGGAAGACAAATGTCTCTTTATTCCATGAACTTCAAAAAACATGTTAAACTCATTGGAGGTGAATTCACCACCTCTATTAGACCTCAAATATTTGATTTTCAAATCCATTTCATTCTCATCCATAGCTTTAAATTCCTTGAATTTATTTAATGCATCAAATTTCTCTCTAAGAAAAGTAACCTATGTCATTCTAGAATAATCAACAATAAAAAGCATAAAGTACCTATCACCTTCTAGACTTCTCACCCTTGTAGGATCACAAAGATCTGTATACACTAATTCCATTAGTCTGGTAAGAGATTGTTCCTTTCACTTAAAGCTACTCCTTGTCTATTTTCTAAATTGACAACTCTCACAAATAACATTGATAGGCTTTGTGATTTTACGTAAATCTCTCACTACATTAATTGAACTAATTCTTGCCAAATTATCAAATTTCATGTGACACATCCTCTAGTGCAATAACCAACTATCATTAATCTAAGACATAAAGCAATGTCCATCAACACCCTTAAGCTGATAGATGCTTCCATCTGTTCTCTTACCAACAACAATCATAGTTCTAGATGTTTTTCTGATCTCACATGTTTCATCCTTAAACAAAAGATTATATCCCTTGCTACACATTTGTCCAATACTCAAAAAATTATGCCTTAATCCCTTACATAGTAAACATTATCAATATTATGCTTGCCATAAAAAATGATTGAACCTATTCCACAAATCTTAGCTCTTGAATCATCTCCAAATTTAACTAATCCTCCATCATAATTTTCAATTTTAACAAGTTACTTACTTTTATCTCCAGTCATGGGATTAGAGCAGCCATTGTCAACAACCTAGTAATTCTTATCTTCTTTGACATGAAAACTAGATTACCAAAGTACCTTCAACCTTATCTTTCATCTCTAGAACACTTTCCTTCACACAACTTTCGGGTATGTGCAGGATCATGATGGGCCAAAAAGTGGCAATATGATGGGTATGTGTAGGATATGTGGCTGACGACTTTTTTCTTACCCAAAATTGATGAGACAAAAAGGGTTTTTAAAGGAGATTCTCAGAATTCCACCAATATAAATTATGCTTTACTTTGAATTTAATAAATAATTATTACAATTCATTTTCTATTTGAATTACGACTAAAGTCCTAATTGATAGGCTGATTGAAAAACATATATATAGCTTTCAAACAGTATCACATTTTTTAAATCTGAAACATGTGTCACATTCTATGCTTCACATAATATAGGATTAATTTTTTTTTTGAATCTTATGAAGTTTTGACCAAGTTAAGGTGGTCAGACATATGAGTTTTTATATTTTTTAAAAATTTTAATAAAAAATTCATAATTAATTATTTACTTAGAAAAAAATACAAAAAAATATGCATCACATCGGGACATAAGTCGTCTACTTATATATAAAATCTTATAAAAAAATATTGTCATTTTTTATTGTGGTTAGGGTGGTCCAGAATGACACCTACTTATTTTTCCTTGAAATTTAAGTACTCTTCGCATTGAAATTTCAAATTTTTACCAAATAGATTTAAAAAAAAAACCTAGTAGTTTAGAAACTGCATTCAATTTTCTACAAATTCTATTCTTACATATTTTTGAAATAATATAGATAACTTATTCAAATTTTTACGTCAAGTTCTCTAACTCTTATTTTTCTAAATTTTCATCGCCACTTAAGGGCCTATTTTTTCCATGATGATCCTGCACATACCCTTTTATGGTTAGAAGAAAAGTTCTTCTTTCATAGCCAAAAACAAACATTCATTATCATCAAAATATCCATAGTCAGATTCATCATTAGAAATTCTAGCGTCTTCGCTCACATAGCAAGATTTCTTTATCATTTTTCCTTTGTTTTCCTTGTTCTTATTGTTTATAGCTCTTTTTGGACATGTTGAAGCATAATGACCTATATAGACCACAACTAAAACATTTGAAAGGTAATTTACCTTGATACTTACTGGTTTCCATTTTCATCTTCCTCACAAAGTTAGCTTCCAAATAACCAAGATCTTCTCCATCCGATTCTTCAACCTTCTCTAATTTACCAGCCTTGAAAGAAGTCTCTACTTTTGTACCTTTCTTCAATTTTATCATTTCAAATATAGTTAGTGTACCAATCAACTGATCTCTAGAATAATTGTCAAAATCTACAGTTTCCTCAATAGTAGATACCTTTTCAATGTAACAATCTGAAAGTGATCTGATAACTTTCTTCACTACTTTAGATTCTTTAACTAGTACAACAAGGCCTCTCATAGCACTTACCAACTCATCAACTCTCTGTATGTAGCCTTTAATTGTTTCTTCCTTAGACATTTGCATCATTTCAGTGCCTTCAAGTTCTGCAACTTTGCTTGTTTGACCTTCGGATCTCCTTCGTAAATTCTTTCTAGATTATCCCAAACCTCTTTAACAGTCTTCAAACTCATAACTTTTACTAACTCAGTATTAGAAAGACTATTCACAATAATAAATCTTGCCTTAGCATTGATCTCATGCAGTTTGATTTTTGCACTTGTACTTGGACCATTTGCAGGTGGAGTAAATGTAGTTTGATAAGCATTCTCAATCTCATATCCCTGAGCTGCCATATATCCTTCTATCTTTGTCTTCCAGAATGAATAATATGTGCCATCAAATCTAGGACATTCCAAAGAAACCTTGTTCACCATCCTGGATCTACCTCAAGAATTTAAGCTCTTCTTCAAGGAACCTTTCTCTGATACCAATTGTTGAAATGAACAAGATTATAACTGAGAAGGGGAGTGAATTAGTCTTAGAAAATTAAACCTTCAAAACCCTCATCAGTAATCAAATTTGCATGCATTCATTAAACCCTTATTCTGTTAGTATGATTAAACATGAAATGCACATAACAAAAACTGTAATCATAACACCACACACAAGAAAACACCAGATTTATGTGGAAAACCCAATGAGGGAAAAACCACAATGAGGATTAGCTCTCAATATAAGTAATAGAAAAACTGGTACAAAAGGGCTCACTACCAAAATAGGACACACTGTCCAAAAGGGCTCACAACCAAGGCTCACTACCACAAAAAGAAATTATATAGGAGTGAGTTTGTACCCCCCTCACAAGTTCCCCTTTTACATCCTTCACCTTAGAAAAATCAAACTCGACAATGTAATCCCACATAATCCATCTGCACTCCATCCACTTGGTGCCTTTTTTTAGTGCCGGTGGGGGAATTTCTATTGTGGACATGCACACAACACACAGACATCTACACGGTGTGCTTCCATCCTGACATGATTCCTACCTCTGGAATCTGCAAAGGCATTATGTTCTCCATTGGTGAAAAAATGTAATGCCCCATGCGCCCTTCAACTGACCTTTGAACAGATCATTCCCTCCTAATTGACCTTCAAATTCCTATCTGTCAGATTCATCTCATCTTCTTCACACTCTTTACATGCTTCTACACATTCTACACAGTTCTTGAGAAAATTCTAGCAACTCTTGAGCTACTTGCTGCACTTTTGGCTTCGTTCCAACATCATAGCATTATTCACATCTACCACATTTCTATTTTCCTATCTATTTGGTTGTCCATGGATGTGGAAACACCAAAATAGGGGTTTGATTGCGGCAAGCCCTAAAACAACCTAACATTTTTCCCTGTCTTGTTGTGTGTAGGTACTTGTTCATGTGGAGATTGCGAGAGAACTGGACTTTCCATGAGTTGAATCTTTATTCTCTTTGTTCTTATCATTCTTGTATCGCCTCTCTCATTATTTCAGTTATTCTATCATTTATTATTTTAGTGAACTAACAATTTTTGAGGTGTCTATGGACTTCTCTTGCACTCTTAGGATCTTTCACCTAAAAGGAGAGAGATAGAACCCCAAAATTGTGGTGGTTCACTCAAATACATGATTGTATGATGTAATTAAGACTAAATGCAATGATGTAAATGCAACTAAGTGATGAAATTGATTGAGTATTAATTCAAAACTAATAAACTATACAATGTTTGAAAACACAATGTGATATGTATAAAATGAAATAGAGATGAAAACTAATGCAAACAAAATTGAACAAGGTCAAATAGAGTGCACCTAGGAATTGGATGATGAATCTAGAATGTTCTAAAATCTGGCAGAGAACAATGTAAATCACTAGTGGGACTCATTCGCCACTGATAAGGAATCAATCCTGTTATTGACAAAAACACCTGAAAACTACTTTCCGACAATTGGGAACTGGAATATGATAAAATCATCTTTTTCAGCCTTAAGGTGGGACTCATTCACCATGGATGGTGAATCAGTCCTCCTCCAAAATTCTATGAAATCAAAGGTCAGTTCTATAGCTCGAGATCTGCACTTATCTTCTTGTTGGGTTGACAGAGTCAAATCTACAAAAAATGGACTGTAGGTTGTCTCCAACCTTGAAATAGGGTTTAGTTGACTTGAAACACTTTTTTGACTTGTTGACCATCTTTCAACACCTAATTTCTTGACAAATCTACATACAAAAGTTTCCAAACACACATGCAAAAGGGGGAAAATGGTTAAGGGTTAGAGTATAGGGATTTTCCTTGGTCAAATCCCACTTTGGTAATCAAACTCTTAATGAAGAAATGAAATGAAATGAACAAGGAATGATGAATGAACAACATGAAAATGTCCTAAACTCACCACAACCTTGTTGAAGAAATCTAAAGATATGTCAATGGCTGCTACAAGATGCTTGATATTTGCTTGATTGAATGATGCTTGAATGTGATTAGTGAATGAGTGAACTTGATGAATGCTTGAATGAATTAGGTGTAAAATGAGAAGAAAAACACTTATTTATACACACGTATGCCCTAATAACCCAATAATACCTCATCATGGATCAACATAAGGTATTTTTAAACAAAAACCTGAAAGGAATTTTGAATTATTTTGAATTTGGAACCAAGAGGGACTCATTCGCCACCCATGGCGAATGGGTCCCACCTTGGGCTTGTAAGTGGGTGTCACGAATTAAGTTGCATTTAATGTTATTTGTTAGGTTTACATTCAAAAATACACTTAATTAAGTCTTATGAGTGCATAAAGGGGTCATATATAGCATAAGAAAGGTGTAAATAGTGATAACAAGCCTAGAAAAGCATGAAATATTGTTACAAGACTTTACAACATTTTAAAACAAGACTTGACAAATGATGAAAAGGTGATTTTTAGGTGAATTATAATGAGAAGAGTCTAGAAAAGTGTAGAAATGTGTTACAACACTTCACAACACCCTCACAAGACATCATAAATTGAATATTTAGGACCTAATGTGAATGGAGAAGTTACATTGCAGTTTATTAAATCAAAGAAAAATAGACCAAGCGTCATGAGAGAAAGACCTAAAAGACCATGAAAATTTCAATGATCCATTTTTCTATGGTACATTTAGTCATCACTTTAAACCTCAACATATAGACTGTCAGTAGGCTTCTGGAGGTCTTTATTTGATCTTTTTCATTGTTTGTTCATATAGACAACAGTGCACCTTTGAGACGCCAGCACATCGTGTTGTCCTCCCTGTCCTACGCTACTGTCCTCTAGCAGAGAGTTGATAGGGTCACAAATGGACTCCAAAAACCTATTTGTTTGGCCCCATTAAAACTCCCAGGTTAGTAGAGTGACAGAAGCACTAGGAGTGCTCTTCATTCTCTAATTTCCTAAGCACATGCACGGTTGAGGTAGATTAGGGAAGCTTTCAACTTTCGGCTCTCCATGACCTAGTTGTTGAGTGGCTGGTCCCCCTCCTCTACATTTTGGTGAACTCGACGTGAACAACATGTATCTATTCCTTTGTGTTGAGACTCTCTCCTTCACACTTGGAAACCGTTTTAGATTTGTGTGTTGTGAGGTTTTATGAGCATCACAACCCAGTCTACGACCTCCAGGTACGTTGTCAGGAGAAGTGTACAACACTTACAAATGGAAAAGATGGTCACTTCTAGCTTTACCACTAGTTTTACCACAAGCTTTACTACTGGTTGTTTTTCTCAAGAGGATATTTTGACAGATGAGATTAGTTTTGTTGATGAGACCACTCGTGTACCCACTCCTCTAACATCCCCTATAGCTTCGTCCATGGATGAGGATGATGTTGTGTACATTCTTGCAGTACACCATTTGGAATTAGATAAGAGACTGTTAGATCTCGGGAATCACTTGGAGAAAGTACCAAATATGGTAAGAGCCGCTAGGCTTGTTAATGAGGTGAGATACATGTTAGGAAAAGACCAGACGAGTATAGAATTCTTACACGACCTCACTGATCTAATCGAAGCATACATCCCTTCGTATAACACTAGATTGGGTACTACCCGAGGGATGATGCTCGATGCATATGAGAGACAAAAGGTGTCTTGATGCCTACAATTTTTGTATGCATAGCTGAAACAAGCCCTTTGATCATTTTTTTCTTTGCTCCTCAAACATCCCACACAATCAAGGCGAGTAAAATGCCCCTTAATTTTAGCTTCACTCCTGGTGCCTTGGTGGTGGGGGCTCCGATGGAATGGGTGGTGGTGGTTTTGGTGACAATGGTGGTGCTGGCAATGGTGCCAATGGTGGTCATAACAGTGGCTTTGGCAGTGGTCACAGTGGTGGCGTTGATGGTGGCTCTAGTGGGAGCCATGACAATAGTGACATAGGTGGTCACTACAGAGGCTTTGGTGGGGACTTGGGAGGCGATTCCAAATTTGGGAATAGTGGTGGCCTTGGTAGTGGCTCTATTGGTCCTACATCATCTAATGACCCCATTTTGAATGCCTTGCTTCAAAACATGGGCCAGATGCAAAACTAGTTAGCAAGCCTATCCCAAGCTTTTGCTCAACCCATCTTTTAGCCTTTCTTCCAACACAACCCCCTATCTGTAACAATCTTAAACACTCATTTCCCTCAGGGAATGGAGATTCCTAAGTTTGAGAATTATGGTGGTAAAGGGGATCCCCAAACACACGTATCCACTTTTAACACAATGTGTACAAATTTCTTTCACCATGATGCTCTGATGGCTAAACATGTTCCTCAATCTCTCAAAGATACACCACTAGAGTGGTACCGTTCCTTTCCTGACAATTCTATATTCTCATTCGATCAACTGGTGAATTAGTTTCTCTAGAAATTCCAAGCTAACATCGGTCCAAAGATGACCTTCTGGGATCTCATCTAATGTAAGCAAGGAGAGCATGAGAAGATCATTGATTTCATTGCATGATACCAAGTGCTCTTTTCACAAATCTCTTACCCGCTACCTGACTTGGATGTAAGAAGGTATTCATAGGAAACATACATCAAGCTTGGTAGGAGAAATTCATCTTGATGAAATATCCTTCTTTCAAACATCTATTTTTTGTGTTATGAGAGTACCAATAGACGGTTGTTTAGTTTGGGGGATCCTCCTCACACTCCTATTCTAAAGGAATATCTATAGTGTCAATTTTAGGGAAAGGAAAGTCTGTTGCAAATGTAGTCATTACGATAACGATCGGGGCCTCAAATGCAAAAAAATATTTACTAAACTATATCTAAATCTTATTCTTCTATTCTATAAAATTTATTGAAGAATAAGATTATAACATTAGAAGACCCTCAAACTTTGAGGGAGCCTTATCCTAACTGGTACGATGGAAACGCATTCTGCCAGTACCATCATGTTCACAGGAATTATACTAAACATTTCATGTTCCTGCATCATGCGATACAAGATCACATCGATGATGGTACCATCTATCTTGATGGAAAGAAGCAAAACACAAATAAGTCAGTGGCGAAGGAAAATAGTGATTTGTAGATTTATACGGACCTATTTCTCTCTCACTTTGTGAACTTAATTGTTGATCCTTTTGATGCTTCTCCTAAGGCCTCGACATATGTAAATGTGGTCTCATTTACTCTATCCTCCCCCTCAACCTGCGACTGGCTTGCCAAATATGACTTTCATGAATCACCACTAAATCATGCATAAACTCAACTCTCTTGCCTATGCCTGTGTGAGTGATTTGATAGATATATAGGAGATTATTTGATAATGAGGGCACAAAAAGAACATCTTGTAATGTGCCATCCCCCATATCAATAGAACCTCTCCCACACACCTCAAGTGGAGTGTCTTTACCCATCAAAATGGAAGGCATAGAACATGGCTCCATAGATTCAATTTCATCCTCAATTGAAGCCATGTGGTGTGAAACACATAAATCAAGAACCCATGTCGATGATGGAGAAGCAACTGCTACAAGGGCCTTGGCATTTCCTTTCTCCTTTTTGTTCTCTTTGGCCTTGTGAGAACCTTCTTCTAAACTCTGTTTGATGAAACCAAGAACATGAAGAATATTCTTCTCAAGAATGTGTGTCAAATGATCAACTTATTTATTCAAAAATTTATGCTCATCATGACCGGGTTTCTTACAATAGGCATATTTGACCCTCTCTTTCTTATGCTTTTCAACTTTTGAAGATGTCTCTTTACTTTCTTTTGGAGTAGCAGATTTTTTATTCTTTTTCTCTTTGCTATTCTTTTTTTTATTGTCCTTGTTACTACTTTTTCCTCTTTGTTCATTTGTGCCAAGGTTGGCATCCAAGGAATGAGACTTAGAAGACTTAAGAATGCCCATCTGAATTATCTTATCCTACTCCCGTGTGAGAGAAGTAGCAAAATCATCCAAAGATGGCATTTTGAATTGAGATCCAAGTACATCCTTAGTAGCATAGAAGGTAGAAAAAAATATTGAATATTCAGAACTTAGCTTTAAGAGAATACTTAGAATCAATTGTTCATCTTTTTTCTCAATTCCACATTGTTGTAGTTGTATAGCCTTAGTGATTTCATTTTGGTGAAGAAATCCTTAATTGTGTTGAAGTTTCCTAGATTTAAACTGATTAGTTCATTCTCCAACATATGACCCCTCATAGAATCTTGTGTGCCAAAAAGAGATTCTAGCTTTTTCCATATTTCATTTGGAGAATTCAAAGATTCAATATGAAAGAGTAAATCAGGAGATACAAACACACACAATTCTTCATATGCTCTATCACATTTGTTAAACCACTCAGACATTTTTTCGTTTTCAATTGGTTCAGTTTCTATTCCCATTACTACTCTATGCAAACCAAGTCTTCTTAAATGAATTTCCATTTATGATTTGCACTCAAAATAGTTGTATGCAGTTAGAATAGGAACTATTGTTGATGCCATGATGAAGAAATGCAAAAGGAAATGTGGAAAATAAAGTGAACACAAAAATACTACAAACACCCCCACCCTTTTCACTAATATCAAAGATCACCCCCCAAATATTATAAGGTTGGCACTTTATAATTTAGTGCTTTTACAAAGCCTTTTCCAAGATACAATACTCAATAGGCTCAAAATAACCAAAATTACAAATTTTGGTATAAATGAACTTGAGACCAAAAAAAATGGAAAATTTAGCCTTATGGTTGTGTAATTCTCTTCAAGACCTTCCCAATGCCTATTCGTTTTTGAAAATCAGAGCACGAGGGTAAAAGTTATGGCCTATTGAAGAAATTAGCACAAGACAACTTCAACCTAAAATATTTGGTACAAAATGGAAAAAAAAATTATCAATAGCTCTGTGGATGGAAAGTGCTCATCTTCAGCTTTCTAATGATATCTTATTTGTTAAAATCCAATGCTCGAAGCAAACAATATGAAGAAAAAAGAAAAAGACACCCAATAAAACAAGAATGAAATATCAAAGGTCACTTGCCTTATGAAACTTTTATAGGAATCCAAATTGATAAAATGAATATTCATTCTTATTTTTAAATTCTTTCTAACATGCCAATGGAGCCCTTAAACCCCTCAAGCCTTGAAATTATATAATGCAATAATATTAAAATCACATTAAACACACTATTTACCTCTAATTTTTAAAATGAATTCCAAGTATTGGTAAATGGAGATTTTATCCTTCAAACACTCCACAAGATTTTCTTGAAGCTCCAACTCACACCAAAATGTAAACATTAAACATGAAAATAAAATGCATATTATTTTGGTATATATTGATTTCCAATAAACCTGGATGCTCCTGCATCAGATATACTGGATAGGAATTTTATTGAGCATAGGCTCACAAAATTAGAGTTAAATGGTAGAACTATCCTTTTAGATTGCAGCTCCATCACTGTGATAGGTGAACATGAAAGTATTTCTTCCTTCTTCTCTTACAACATCTTATCAAAACATTCACCATTCTCTTCCAACAACTTTGCATCCTCTTCTTTCTTCCTCTTATGGACTCATGCCCACCATGAGCCGTCCTCCTCCACAAAATACTTTATCTTCTCCTCATATCCTTTGTGGGATCCATCCCACCACAAATCGACCACCTACACAAATTTTCACTTGCATCATCCTCTACAATTTCTACACACAAACACAACATCTACACACAACTTTGCAACTACAACTTTATCCTCTACAACAACATTCTCTTCTACTCTCACTATGGACTTGAATAATCATAAATAAAATATTTTTTTTCACAAATTATAGGTCTTTTTCCTTCACTACAATATTCATCTTCTTTCCTCCATCACCAAGCTTACTGAACCACTCTTCTTCTACCGCCAAACTTTTCAACATTAAGTCATCCTTATTTTCAATATTTTCAACCTCTTCACATTCCATCACTACAATCACATCCTCTACAGTTGCATCTTCATTCTCTTCTACCATCATCATTGCTACACTTGCATCCTCTTGTTCATTATTTTCTTCTTCTTTATCCATGCCTTTCTCATGGCATGTCTTCACTACAAACTCTTCACTCTTGATATCCTCTCCATGATGCCATGTTTCCAATCTACTCAATCTTGCATTTATATCAACAATCATTTCCAAAATATTCCTATTTTCATACTACCTCCATCCATCCCATATCATATGATTCTTCCTCAATAATATCCCCATCTCATCTACTGCAATCTTTCACAACTCTCACCTCATGCTTTGAAATCTATAATCACACTTCTTTTCGCGGCTCCCTAGCTCTCGATTTCCCAGGGATTTTGTCTACTTGCAACAATCCTCACACGAGCTATTCTCTATCACTTATTCTACCCACACGTACTAGTGTATCCTATACACTCTCAAGTCCTTCAAGCTCTTATACCAATTAATGCAGTCAAGATTAGGGAGTCTTATCAAACTATCCAATCTTGTATCCTTGACATGTTGAATCCAATCCACATTAACATATAAATGGAAAATAATCTGAAACATATCTTTATTTCAATGTTCATACACATTTATACATGAAAATTCCTCAAAATTAATTACATATATTGAGGACAACATTGAATAAAATTAAAAAAAAATTACACTTTTCTAAACACATCTTGTGTACGAGTCTTCAAATGCTTGTGTCTTGAAACCTTCTTGACTTCAATCATCTTCTAAAATCAAAATTTTCTCTTCATTTAGAAGCTCTTGTGGCTTCCTTGAACATCTACAACACACCTGCAAAATCCCTTTTCTCTTCTTCTATTCACCTTCTTTTCACAAGCTAATTTTATACACTCTTTCATGTGCAACTCTCACGAGCAATCTATAAGTTATTTCTCCAAACTTGATGTTGTTGATTTATGCCTTTTTAAACCATTAAATATTTTATTTTATATGTTCATACACCCTTACAAAAAACCAAAAAGTGGCACCCAAATATTCTCTTTCATTTCCCTCAACTTGACCTTTAAAATTCCTTCACAAAGAATGAAATAAAGACATAGTTTTACTTCCAAATTGTGTTGTTAATGTTTCTTTACCATATAAAAATCCTTGGTGATATAAATTCCTTTGGAAAATGAAGAAAATACAAAAGCAAGTTGTGCTCCTTTGGTAACTAAAGATTCATTCATTATTTTTCCAAAAATCACAATCTTTCCCTCCATTTTAAACACCCAATAAGACAAGAATGAAATGTCAAAGGTCACTTTCCTTATGAAACTTTTATAGGCATAAAATTTGATAAAATGAATATTCATTCTTATTTTCAATTTCCTTCTAACATGCCAATGGACCCCTTAAACCCTTCAAGCCTTGAAATTATATAATACAATAATTTTAAAATCAGATTAAACACACTATTTACCTCTTATTTTTGAAATAAAGTCCAAGTATTGGTAAATGAATATTTTATCCTTTAAACACTCCACAATATGATCTTGAAGCTCCAACCCACACCAATATGAAAAAAATAAACATGGAAATATAATACATATTTGTTTTGTTGAAGTTGATTGTCAATCCACCTGGATGCTCCTGCATCACAATTTCAACCAAAAGAAGAATGCACCTTAAAATCAAAAGATTTTATTTTTGAAATATAAAAAAGAATATATGTTTTTTATAATTTTACTAATCGTACTTGAGTAATTGGTGCTTTCAATTGTGGATTCTCATTACACTATTAACATTTGTCACGTCTCGGACTCTGATATAGGTTGCTTTTGGTTTTGTGTGGATTTGTTATATGATCTGATGTGTGTGGTAGAGTAATAATGAATACTATGGTGTTTTGGTGTGATGAAATATGAAAGTGTTTGCTTAAATTATGAAAAGTTGAATAGTATCAAATGTGCTCTATTTTGAAAATTAAGTGAAATAGAATAGAAATATCTAAATTAATGTATTATATTGTTTCAATTTACATCTTTATGGGATACTAATTCAGTTTATTGTTGTGTGCCTGAGTGCACTTGAGATGCAAGTGGTCAAAGACCAAGGGTGTGATTAAGGAGAGGAGGTTAGCTTCTTGACAGGATAAAGCAGGATGTCCTCTCGATCACACACAAGCACCTAGACTCATGTAGATGCATTTAGGATTAAATTCAGTTGATTGTTTTACTATTTGCAAAGAATTTATATAGTTTAATTAAATTAATTAAATACTAAAATAAAAGCATAATAAACTAGAAGAATTAATTTTAATTATATTTTAACTCTAGATTTTGTTCTAAGAAAGAAATTTTAAATAAGTATTTCATTTTTAATAATTGAATGTTACTTCTTACATTTTTTATTTTAAAATTAAATATTTATTTGCTTCTCTTAATATGCAAATGTTTCTTTCCTTCAGTTAAAAAGTAGCAATTATCTAGCTAATTACAGGAATAAAACTACATTGGTTGCAATGAATTTTCTCTTATTAATTGCTAAGGAAATAGCATGAAAGAAATATATTGTATTTCTTTAAATTTTAATATTGTTTTCTTTTAAAGATTAGGTTGGAAATTAAGAAAGGAAAAGCTTTAAAAAGGAAAAAGAGGAATAACGAGAAACACAACTATTTTTGAAATTCATCTTGAAAATTGCTCTGCAAAATAGCTTTGATGGCTGCCAAATAGAGTTTTCTAAATAGATTTCAATAGCTTAGAATTTTAAGGAAAACAAAATAGAATACAAGAAGAAAAAGGAAGGAAGGAAGAAGAGAGGTTTCCAGAAAACAAGCTTCAAGGAAAACAAAGAAGAAGTAGCTGGAGAACATCTTCAACTGGAAGTGAAAAATCCAGGTTTTCATTTCTTTAAAGAAATATTTTCTATTGTTTTCAATTCTAAAATGTGAGAAAACAATTGCTGGTTTGTGCAAAAGTTTGATATTTTATTCGAATTGCACTATGCAAAACCACTGTATTCTAAAATGTTTGTTGTGCAAACCCATTAGTAAAAAAAAAAAAAAGTAAAAAAAAAGAATCTTTTTATTAAAACCTCTTTATTTCTTCTTGAATTTTTCTTTAATTTTGTATTATAAATTTGTCCCCAACTAGGGATTCTTCTATGTGAATCCTGGAGTAAAATCCCAACCAATTTGTGTAAACTCCATATACCACTGTATTCTAAAATGTTTGTTGTGCAAACCCATTAGTAAAAAATAAAAAAAAAAAAGTAAAAAAAAAAAAATCTTTTTATTAAAACCTCTTTATTTCTTCTTGAAATTTTCTTTAATTTTGTATTATAAATTTGTCCCCAACTGGGGATTCTTCTATGTGAATCCTGGAGTAAAATCCCAACCAATTTGTGTAAACTCCATATATATATATATATATATATATATATATATTTATACATACAAAATCCTGTATATGTATACAAATACACACACACACACACACATATCCATATGCATTCATATCTATATTGATTGGATACAAAATTTATGTTGCTCTACAGAATAACCCGAATCTCATACGGGTCTGTGTATTTTTATTTTTATTTTTAACGGGCATAGAGATTACATCAAGTTGGGGGCTGAGGGTTCACCCCAGCTGTGCCCTTGCCATATTGGGAAGGGTTGCGCTATGGGGGACAACACCCTCCACAGGAAGTTCCTTCCCCATATGTGGAGGGGAGGTGCATCTACCAAACATCAAACTTCTTTTATCAAACATTGAACTTTATCAATTTATGTGCATGTTCTTTCAAACGAATTTTGTGGAATATGAATGATATTATATAATATTATGTATACATATATATATGTATTTATATGTAATATATTATATACATTTATATATATGTGTGTATACATATAAGACATAAACACATACAATTCTAGAAAAGTGCTTGCATTTGTGCGGTATAAAATTTGAGAAATATGAAAAATTCAGAAACATTCATTTGAGATTATATATATATATATATATATATTTAAATATGTGTGTATGAATATGTGAAAAATTAATTGAAATATTCAGTCATCTAAAAACATACACTTATATATATATTTAAGTTATTGTAGGGTAAATTTGCTAAAACTATTATTTTCCTTTCTTATATGAGAATGAGAAAGAACATAAAATAGAATCGAATAGATACAAATTTTCTTGATATTAACCACTTTCATAGTGTTAGATGGAAACCTTTTATTTGGTAAATTGTTTTTCTGATTTTGAAGATAAGGAAAATTGTAATTTTATGAAAAATACATGATTGAGTGAAATGAACTTTCAAAATTCTCATTAGATCAGTTAATTAGAACACATTATGTTCCAAAGAAGTAGCATGTTGAAAGTTTTGCACTTGTGTTGAGTGAACACCAAAACATAAACTTGTCCTAGTCCATTGGAGTGTAACAAAATTTCAAGAAGAGAAATCATGTTGAACTAAAAACCAGTTTTAAGTTGCATTTATTTTGAATTACTATCAGAACATTTTGAGTCTTTTCGAAACACAATGAGTTTTCAAGATGAAAAGCATAGTTGTAGAAATTTTTAAATCTAATTGAAAGTTCTATGTGGAAGATGCATTATTTTCTTTCTTTATATGAAACTTTCAAGATAGGATGCCGAAGGTGGATCCACAGAGACGGTAATTTTACCTTTTCTAAAACTATCATTTATTTTTATTTATGCTTGGCCAAGCACATGTACCATTGAAATAGATGGAAATAAAAGCCTAGAAATAAATTTATGTAGGTCTTTGCCACCTCCTGTTTGCAAGATATATGTTATTCTCATGTTAGGAATGCATATGGGCATCAGGCTTGCATCGAGAGTTCCCTCCTACTTTGTTGTTTTAGGTTGCTAGGCTCCTCGTGCAGGGCCGGGGATTTCTTCGAGTTAGGAAGAAACCTGGGGAATTATTGTACTTTGTGGTTGGGTGGAAAAGGTTCCTTAATCACATTCTTGGCCCCAGCTTGCAAGAAGACCAGTGGTGTCATGACAATTGAGGTTCAGAGTCTCTTATGCTATAGATGTATTCATGTATTATTTTTGAAAGGCTTGTATAGCCCACTTGTAAAAGTAACTTTATTTGACATTCATTATTGTAACATTGAAATAGATGTATTGAATGAAAGATTTTGATGCAACATTGAAATAGATGTATTGATCGAAAGTTATTGATGTAATTTGAATATGAATGAATTTATGGAAACTCATTGATATGCTATTGTCATATACATATGTATCGATGTAAAGATCCTTGATGTAGATGCAATGTAGTTCTTTTAGATACATGAAATGAAATTTATTGCTACTTTTTCTTTTGAGCTCTTTTGGGAAGCTCCCATTCTTAGCATCATTTACTTTTACTTTACTTGAAATGTAATGATTTTTTGGCAACATATATGGTTTAATGAACTCCATCTTTCGAGTGATACTTTTTGGTATCAGAGCAATAAGGTTCAACTCTAGGACCTATGCCTAATTATGCTTGATGTTATGTTTTTACATGGTAACCCCTAATGGAGGGTAGATATTATCAGCGGGAATGGGAGGAGGATCCCGTGGTGATCCCAATGATAAGTTGGATCAGATTTTGGACATCCTAAGTAGGTAAGAGGCCAAGATAGATAACCTTGAATAGGAAAGACAAATTGGGCCAACAAGGTCTGATCCTAGTGAAAGTGAAAACAACATAAATGAACCAAATGGAGAAAACCCTGGAACTGAAAAGAATCAAAGTAAGCTAATGAAGGTAGCTGAAGAATTGGGTAAGGACCTCAAGAAGGTTGTGCCACCCAAGTTTGATGGTAAATCCTTTGGGGATGGGGTAGAAGCATGGATTATTGAAATGGAAAGATACTTTTCCCTTTAAAACCTATCCGAGGAAACTAAGGTGGAATGGGGATCCTATTAGCTCATAGGTGAAGTTGCTACATGGTGGGAGAATGAAAGGGCTGATAAGCAGTTTTTTCTTGGTAAGGTAACATGGGAACAATTCTTGCAGACTTTCAGGAAGAGGTGGCTTCCAAAGTCCTACTTTGACAAGAAAATGATAGAATTTTAGGTGCTCATTCAAGGAGGAATGACGGTGACACAGTATTGGGAGAAATTCTCACTTGCTTAAGTACGTACCTCAGTACCAACATGATGAGAGGTTTCGAATTCAGAAATTCATTTTGTGGCTTAGACCTCAAATTAGAAATGAGGTGGACATACACATACCTACTACCATGGATGAAGCCTTTGAATTGGCACTTTTGCAGGAACATAAAATGCAACAGGTTGCGAACTACAAGAAAAGTAGGGAAGCCAAGTATGGTAATAAGAAGTCCTAAGGAAATTGCCAAGGTAACATTAACCAGGGCAATCAAAGCAGTCAAGGTAACAAAGGGAATAATAGCAGGCAGATCAAAAATTTAAAAAGCGGTGGTAGTCCTCAGGACCGTAATGATGGAAACCAGAACAATAATAAGAGGGCTAACTTCAATAAGACGAACGTAAATAACAAGAGGGATTTTTTTGACAGGCCTAAGGCACCTCATGGGGGTTGTTATACTTGTGGTGGTGAGCATTACACCAATGTGTGCCCTCAAAGGGTGAACATGCATAATAACAAGAATCAACATCATATCCATGCTATGGTTGATAATTGCCAATCAAATTATCAGGCTACTCCTATCCAGCTATCAGGTAAACTTTTTGGATGTCTTGTTTCTATTTTGATTAATACTAGTGCTACTGATAGTTTTGTGGATCCTCATGTTGTATCTAAATTATCTGTTAAATCGTGCTATATGGAAAATTCATGGAAAGTTCAGTATGGGAACTAGGTAGAGAGGAAGGTGGAGCAATTCCTATCTTGTAGCGAACTTGAACTCCCTAGTTTTGAAACACAGGTTAATTTGTATGTAGCACCTTTTGGGTCTTATGATGTGATTTTGGGAATAAATTGGCTTACCGAATGTAAGGCCCTTGTTGATTGTGAAGAGAAATCAATAAGGTGTCTTGATGATCAAGGAAACCATGTGGAGATTTGTGGTGTAAAAAGGCCTCTCGAGCTTAGGCAAGTCTCTGCCATGCAGTTAAAGAAGGCAAGCTGAAAGGGATGCACTATCTATGCAATAAAGGTCAAGGACCTTGATGAGATAGAATCATCAGTTAATGATCATCCCATTCTAAAAGAATTTGAGGATGTTTTTCCTGAAGAGTTGACTAAGCTACCGCCTAAGCGTGTATTTGATTTTTCTATTGATTTGCTACTGGGAGTGGAATCGCAGTCTAAAGCTCCATACAGGATAAACACAATGGAGTTATATGAGCTAAAGGCCCAATTGGAGGAATTGTTGAAGCAAGGTTTCATTGGACCAAGTGTGTCACCTTGGGGAGCTCCTATTATATTTGTGAAAAAGAAGGATGGGACCTTAAGGTTATGTGCTAATTACAAGATGCTTAACAAGGTAACTATCAAGAAAAAATACATGCTTCCCCATATTGATGATTTGTTTGATCAGTTAAAAGATGCCAAGGCATTTTCAAAAATAGATTTGAGATTGGGGTACCATCAGTTGAGAATAAAGGATGAAGATATTCACAAGACTGCTTTCAGGACAAGGTACATGCACTACGAATTCACAGTGCTACCGTTTGGGCTAACCAATGCCCCTGCAACCTTCATGAATTTGATGAACAGTGTCTTTCGAGATTGCTTAGATAGCTTTGTATTAATCTTCCTTGACGATATCTTGATATATTCTAAGTCAGAGGAAGAGCACAATAAGCACTTGAGGATAGTATTGCAATGACTGAGAGATCATAAGTTATATGGGAAGATGTCCAAATGTACCTTTTACCAATCCGAGGTGCACTATTTGGGGCACGTTATTTCAGTAGAAGGGATAGCCATGGACCCAGATAAGATTAAGGAAATCTTAGATTGGCCAACACCGCAGAATGTTTCTGAAGTTCTAATTTTTATGGGGCTTGCAGGTTATTATAGGATATTTGTGCAAGGGTTCTCATCAATTGTAGCACCCATTACCACACTCCAGAAGAAAGGAAAGAAATTCGAGTGGAGCGATAGATGTGAAAAAGATTTTTAGTTGCTAAAAGAGAAACTCACTTCTGCACCTATTTTGGTTGTACCTGATCCGAATGGTCATTTTATAGTGATTACTGATGCATCAGGAGAAGGGGTAGGAGCATTTCTCATGCAGGAAGGACAAGTGGTGGCATATGAGTCAAGAAAGTTGAAACAACATGAGTTAAATTATGCACCACATGATTTAGAGTTGGTAGCCATAGCTCATGCCCTTCAAATGTGGAGACACTATCTCTTAGGAAATCCCTTTGAATTAAAAATAGATCATGTTGGATTGCAGTACATCTTTACTCAACCCAACCTAAATGCTCGTCAGAGGCAATGGTTGGAATTTTTGAGTGAATATGACTTTGGAATAGAGTATATTAAGGGAAAGGAAAATAGGGTAGCAGATGCCTTGAGTAGGAGGAGACATCTTGCAACCATGGTTACCATTAAATCTAATTTCAGACAGTAGGTGATTCAAGCCCTACCAGGAGATGAGCATTACGAGAAGGTGAAACAAGCCCTAGAGCAGGATCCTTCGGATCATAGATAATGTTGGATATGTACTTGAGTCTGATGGACTCTTGAGATTCTAGGGTCGCATGTATATTTCTAACTCCATAGGATTGAGAGAATTGGTGCTTAAGGAATTCCATAATGCACCTTATTCAGGACACCCTGGTGTGACTAAAATGGTTGAGGGACTCAAGCCTTTATATTTCTATCTTGGACTCAAAAGAGATGTTACTATTTTTGTAGCTCGATGTTTGGAATGCCAACGAGTTAAGGTTGAGCATGTACATCTGACAAGACTTTTATATCCTCACAGGGTACTAGAATTTAAGTGGTAGGTGATAACTATGGACTTTATTTAGGGATTGCCGATGTCTAGGAATCGACATGATACCATCCTAGTTGTGGTGGAAAAATTGACTAAGGTAGCCCATTTCATTCCTAGGAATCTCAAGGATGGTTTGATGGTTTTGGCAAGGAAATTTTTATAGGAAATCTTTCGACTACATGGAGTGCCAAAAATGATCATTTCAGATCTTGACACTCGGATGACATCCAGATTTTGGACTATGAATTCTTCCCTGGGAACCAAATTAAATTTTAGTTATGCATATCATCCTTAGACCGACGGTCAATCCGAGAGGGTGAACTAGATAGTGGAAGATCTCCTCTGAATGTATTGTATGGAACAACAACACAAATGGGAGGAGTATTTTCCTTTAGTGGAGTTTGCTTACAACAACTCCTACCATGCCTCTTTGGGTATGGCACCATTCGAGGCTCTATATGGACGTAAATGTCAAACACCCATTAGTTGGGACCAGGTGGAAGATAGGATTGTGATTGGTACTAAAATTTTGAGGGAAATGGAAGACCAAATGAAGCTTATCAAAGAAAAGCTAAAGCAAGTTTCAGATTGACGATAGAGTCTTGCAGATAAAAACAAAACTTTCAGACAGTTTTCCACAGGAGACAAGGTCTTTTTGAGAGTTCGGTCACATAAGAGTTCAATCTCTTTTGGAAAGAACTCTAAGCTTTCCCCTAGGTTTGTTGGGCCCTTTGATGTCTTGGAGGTGATGAATCCGGCTGCTTATAGGCTTGCTCTATCACCGGCTCTATCTCAGATTCATAATGTTTTTCATGTCTCAATGCTTAAGCCCTATCACCCAAATGTTTCTCATATCCTTGACTGGAGTACGTTGCAGGTATAAGACCCAGGAGTGATGCAAGTGGAGCCCGTCAGGATACTGGAAGAGCGCAACGTTAAGTTGTGGAATCGCCGGGATATTATGCAGTATAGGGTCCAGTGGGACCAATACTCGGTGGACAATGCCACCTAGGAGAATGCCGAGGACATTGACAGAGCTTTTCCTCATTTGAGATCCTAGCATACTTTTCTTTTCTTGCATATAGAGACTTATGATACACTGATGTTTTAGACTTTGTTGTGTGGTTTTGTAATAAGACATCGAGACAATGTCTCTTCCTAGTGGGGAAGGATGTCACATCTTGGATTTTGATGCAGGTTGCTTTTGGTTTTGTGTGGATTTGTTATATGATTTGATGTGTGTGGTAGAGTAATAATGAATACTATGGTGTTTTGGTGTGATGAAATATGAAATTGTTTTCTTAAATTATGAAAATTTGAATAGTATCAAATGTGCTCTATTTTGAAAATGAAGTGAAATAGAATAGAAATATCTGAATTAATGTAAATTATATTGTTTTGATTTACATCTTTATGGGATACTAATTTGGTTTATTGTTGTGTGCCTGAGTGCACTTAAGATACAGGTGGTCGAAGACCAAGGGTGTGATTAAGGAGAGGAGGTTAGCTTCTTGACACGATAAAGTGGGATATCCTCTTGATCACACACAAGCACCTAGACTCATGTAGATGCATT
Source organism: Sequoia sempervirens (assembly GCA_007258455.2). Classification (NCBI taxonomy): domain Eukaryota; kingdom Viridiplantae; phylum Streptophyta; class Pinopsida; order Cupressales; family Cupressaceae; genus Sequoia; species Sequoia sempervirens. The sequence goes on from VDFB02105785.1 coordinate 261,076,931, forward strand.
TAGGATTAAATTTAGTTGACTATTTTATTATTTGCAAAGAATTTATATAGTTTAATTAAACTAATTAAATAATAAAATAAAAGCATAATAAACTAGAAGAATTAATTTTAATTATATTTTAACTCTAGATTTTGTTCTAAGAAAGAAATTAAATAAGTATTTCATTTTTTAATAATTGAATGTTACTTCTTACGTTTTTTATTTTACAACTAAATATTTGTTTGCTTCTCTTAATATGCAAATGTTTCTTTCCTTCAGTTAAAAAGTAGCAATTATCTAGCTAATTACAGGAAGAAAACTATATTGGTTGCAATGAATTTTCTCTTATTAATTGCTAAGGAAATAGCATGAAAGAAATATATTGTATTTCTTTAAATTTTAATATTGTTTTCTTTTAAAGATTAGGTTGGAAATTAAGAAAGGAAAAGATTTAAAAAGGAAAAAGAGGAATAATGAGAAACACAACTATTTTTGAAATTCATCTTGAAAATTGCTCTGCAAAAATAACTTTGATGGCTACCAAATAGAGTTTTCTAAATAGATTTCAATAGCTTAGAATTTTAAGGAAAAAAAAATAGAATACAGGAAGAAAAAGGAAGCAAGAAGAGAGGTTTCCAGAAAACAAGCTTCAGGGAAAATAAAAGAAGTAACTGGAGAACAACTTCAACTGGAAGCAAAAAATCCAGGTTTTCATTTCTTTAAAGAAATCTTTTCTATTGTTTTTAATTCTAAAATGTGAGAAAACAATTGCTGGTTTGTGCAAAAGTTTGATATTTTATTCAAATTGCACTATGCAAAACCACTGTATTCTAAAATGTTTGCTGTGCAAACCCATTAGTAAAAAAAATAAAAAAAAGTAAAAAAAAGAAAAAAATTAAATAATCTTTTTATTAAAACCTCATTATTTTTTCTTGAAATTTTCTTTAATTTTGTATTATAAATTTGTCCCCAACTGGGGATTCTTCTATGTGAATCCTGGAGTAAAATCCTGACCAATTTGTGTAAACTCCATATATATATATACATACAAAATCATGTATATGTATATAAATACAGACACACCCACACACACAAATATATATATATATATATATATATATATATATATATATATATATATATATATCCATATGCATTTATATCTATAGTGATTGGATACATAATTTATATTGCTCTATAGAATAAGCCGAATCTTATATAGGTTTGTGTATTTTAATTTTATTTTAATGGGCATAGAGATTACATCAAGTTGGGGGTTGAGGGTTCACCCCAGCCATGCCCTCCCCATATTGGGAAGGGCTGCGCTGTGGGGGACAACGCCCTCCACAGGCCATGGCCTATGGAGGGGGCGTTGCCCTCCATAGGTAACACCTTCCCCATATGTGGAGGGGTGGTGTGTCTACCAAACATGAAACTTCCTTTATCAAACATTGAACTTTGTCAATTTTTGTGCGTGTTCTTTCAAACGAATTTTGTGGAATATGAATGATATTATATAATATTATGTATACATATATATATATATGTATTTATATGTAATATATTATATATATTTATATATATATATGTATGTGTGTGTGTATACATTTAAGACATAAACACATACAATTCTGGAAAAGTGCTTGCATTTGTGCAGTATAAAATCTGAGAAATACGTAAAATTTTGAAACATTCATCTGAGATTATATATATATATATATTTAAATATGTGTGTATGAATATGTGAAAAATTAATTGAAATATACAGTCATCTGTAAACATACCCTTATATATATATATATTTATGCATACATATAAATATATATATATATATATATATATACATATTTGGGAGAGAACATACACATATACCCTCTTCTTATATGAGAATGAGAAAGAACAAAAAATAGAATCAAATAGATACGAATCTACCTGAGATTAACCACTTTGATAGTGTTAGATGGAAACCTTTTCTTTGGTAAATTGTTTATTATGATTTTCAAGATAAGGAAAACTATAATTTTATGAAAAATACACAATTGAGTGAAATGAACTTCTTTCAAAATTCCCATTAGATCAGTTAATTAGAACACATTATGTTCGAAAGAAGTAGCATGTTCAAAGTTTTGCAATTATGCTGAGTGAACACCAAAACATAAACTTGTCCTATTCCATTGGAGTGTAACAAAATTTCAAGAAAAGAAATCATGTTGAACTGAAAACTAGTTTTAAGTTGCATTTATTTTGAATTACTATGAGAAAACTTTGAGTCTTTTCGAAACAAAATGAGTTTTCAAGATGAAAAGCATAGTTGTAGAAATGTTTAAATCTGAATAAAAGTTTTATGTGGAAGATGCATTAGTTTCCTTCTTTATATGAAACTTCCAGGACAGGATGCCAAAGGTGGATCCACAGAGACGGTAATTTTACCTTTTCTAAAACTATCATTTATTTTTATTTATTCTTGGCCAAGCACATGTACCATTGAAATAGATGGGAATAAAAGCCTAGAAATAAATGTATGTAGGTCTCTGCCACCTCTTGTTTGCAAGATATACATTATTTTCATGTTGGGAATGCATATAGGCATTAGGCTTTCATTGAGAGTTCCCTCCTACTTTGTTGTTTTAGGTTGTTAGGCTCCTCGTGAAGGGCCGGGGATTTATTTGAGTTAGGAAGAAACCCAGGGAAGTATTGTACTTAGTGGTTGGGCAAGAAAGGCGCCTTAATCACACTCTTGGCTCTAACTTGCAATAAGACCATTGGTGTCACAACGGTTGAGGTTCAGAGTTTCTTATGCTATAGATGTATTCATGTATTATTTTTGAAAGGCTTGTATAGCCCACTTGTAAAAGTAACTTTATTTGACATTCATTATTGTAACATTGAAATAGATGTATTGAATGAAAGATTTTGATGCAACATTGAAATAGATGTATTGATCAAAATTTATTGGTGTAATTTGAATATGAATGAATTTATGGAAACTCATTGATATGCTATTGTCATATACATATGTATCGATGTAAAGATCCTTGATGTAGATGCAATGTACTTCTTTTGGATACATGAAATGAAATTTATTGCTACTTTTTCTTTTGAGTTCTTTTGGGAAGCTCTCATTCTTAGCACCATTTACTTTTACTTTACTTTCAAAATGTAATGAGTTTTTGGCAACATATATGGTTTAATGAACTTCATCTTTCGAGCGTTACAACATTTAAGATGTACATTTATAAATATTGAATTTTGTTATTAAAGTGAATTTTGTAGATTTCTAACATCATATGAATTCTATTTAACAACTTTCTATGTTGATATATTGTTAGTTTAAGATATATATTTATAAATGTTGAATTTTTTATTTAAAGTGAATTTTGTAGATTTCTAACATGATATGAATTTTATTTAATAGCAATTTTCTATGTTGATATATTGTTAGTTTTATATTAGTATTATTTTTGTCATTTGGAAAACTCTAAATACTCCATAGAGTATTTATGTTCTTTTTATTTGATACTTTTGAAATTGTATTGCCCTTACTTTGATTAATTTCCAATTACTAGCAAACTAAGATAGAATGTTGAGAATCAAATATATAAGATTAATCTTACTAAACATAAATTCTAACGTATTGATCTCATTGAAACCAATAATCATTTTTCTACATTTTTTAATTTCTTTAAAATCATAAGAAATGAATTTTTGATGTATTAGAGTTTCGAGGCATGATTTCATTTTTAAATATTTTTGAATAGAATGACATTTTACTAAAATTTACCCTCCAATTATATTAACAAAAAAATCTAATAATCCCATAAATTAACACCTATCACAAATTATGACATCTAATGAGTTATAACATGTCCATATTTAATGATTTTCTTTCACCTCAATGAGAAAACTAAGATATGTTTTAAATTTTAATTAATAAATATTGTTTTACTAAATTTCAAAATTAAATCCCAAGTGTTATGAATTAAGTGATAAAACCTCACTAGTTTGTATTTTAGAAAGGTTTTAGTTAAAATGGGAAGTAAAAATTTAAAATCAATTATAAATAATACTAAACACTAATTCTATAATATATTTAATTAAAAAATTACTAATCATAAGCCATTGATCTTGAGTAAATCAAATAGCTCAAAAAAAATGGAATTTGTAAAGGATATATGAATTTATGGTTATAAAAACTTTGGGATGATGGAATAATGAAAATCAATGATAAATTTTAATATAATGAAAAAATATCATTTGACTTGATAAATGGGAAAATATCATATATATTGATCAAAATTTGATGAAATGGTTATTATTTGTCATTTCTAATATTTTAGGATGAAATTTTTTAAATAATGTTACAAGATGATATTATAACTAAATTAAGGGTTTGGAAAATGATTTGAAAGGGGCCATGATCCAATATAGACATGAGATTCCTCTTGTTTGAATTTTGTAGGAGGAATATTACCCTCTAAGACACTATGAAAATTACTTCATGAAGTTTTAGTAGTTGCATCAACATAGGGAATAATCAATTGACTTCTACATCAATGAGTCTATGACCACTCTACAATATTTGATGTTAAAACCTCTAAGAAACACAAAGTACTCAAATACATAAATGGATTATAACCTTAAATTTGTGCAAAACTAGAGTTCTCCACTTTAAAGGCATTGAAGTATAAAAATAATAGTTAAATTCAATATTCATCAAATACACCAAATTTTAAAGAATTTATATCTTTCATGTAAAAATGTATAACATGTTGTCATGTAGATAACCTACATATAAGAAACAAAATTATAAATGTGTTGTGCTTAGCTAACATGCTAATAAATATTTGTCTCTATGTTCCATTTAATAGCACCTTGGGGAAGAGGGAATGAGTATGGGTATAATTGTATGTTAAGTGTGGGAGAATACAAAAGGCATGTAAATTTTTTGATATAATTCCTAAAAATTTCATGGTCTCATCTAATGCCATGATGATAGGATATGCACATAATGATGTTCTTAATGATGCTTTAAGTACTTTCAATGAAATACTACAAAATAATGTGGTCTCATGCAATGCAATGGAAAAATTAAATGTGTAATTTCACAAACTATGTACTTGCGTAATTTCACATTATATTTCAAACTCTCTTTAGTATATACTTTAATAATAGATTTTTAATATTTTTTTAAAAAAATATTTTTCCCACACTTTAAGAGAACAATATTTTTCATGTTATATCAAGAACACACATGCAAAATATTAGTAAATTCCTTCTAGATAGTAGTTTAACATGTAGATGTTTGCAAAATGCATTGGCATCTTGAAGATTCTTGAGAAATTCAAAAATGTACTTTCCACATGGATTATCTATGACATGTGTGGTAACACCCGAATGGAAAAGTAACACCATCCTATCTCTTTTTGGGCCATTTTTATGGGATTTTTCACTTTTTTCATTATAGTAGCCTCATTTCTCTCGTTTGGGGAAACTTTCTCAAAATATTTTCAACTATCTCACTAACTATTTTGGTGCTCTATCTTGGCATTCTTTTCTCTTCTTAGCAGCTTGGAGTTCTCAAAGGGAATGAATTAATAGCTATATTTCTCAAATCATCTGAGAAGGTCTCCATTGTTGGTAATATTGTTCTCTTATTTTGTTATTTCTATACTTTCTCTTATTGTGTGAGACAAATTATTTATTATATAAGTAATAATATACTGTTATCATTGTTATTTACTTGCAATAGTGGTTGCCACCATAGACCAAAGTTAACATCATTATCAAATACACTTATTTTTTACTACTTTTTAATCCTTAAGAAACTTAGGACTGAAAAGAACACGCTATTTTATCAAACTTTTATCTTGGATATTCATGGAGGACAAAAAGACAAAAATGAAGTTTTGACTAAGGAAAAACCCTAAACAACCCTAACTTTTTTTCTCATTTTCTTGTGTTTGTAGGTTAGGTGGACTCTAAGACTCAAGCCACATAATTTAGAGATTTCTAGTAATGACTAGAACTATGCAACAACATGATGTGAATACGTTCATGTGATGTACTAGTGTCTTGGGTAGAGAGCTACAACTTTTGGTGTTAATTTCTTCTTTGTTCTTATTTTTCATTTTTAGTAAAATAAACTTAGGAAAAAATATATATTTTATGTAATTAATTTTTTTTCTATTTTATTTTAATGTTTAAGTAGTAGGAACAACATTTCACTCTAACTTAAATATTTCCCTTTATCATTATAGTACAAAAATCTTTATGTTTGTATGAGTAGACGTAAGACCTTGTTTTAATTGAAGTAAGCTATCAATTTATTTATTAAAATAAATATTTTAATTAAATCATTTTCCCTCTTTTACAATATGCATAAAAATATTTAGATTAAAATATCTTGGAAATTTTTAAACAAATAAAATCATGATTTAAAAATTCAAACTCCAAAACTAAAATCCTTGAGCCTATTCAAAAATAAGAATGTTAGAATAGGGTATGAAAATCCATCAAATCATGTAATAGAAAGAGGATTTATGTTTGACATAGTAGTTTCAAATTACCTAGTACATATGCATGTAATGAGTTTTGTCATCATTTTATGAATTGCAATTTAAAGGGTTTCCTTTTCACTATTTACTGTAGGGTTCTCTTCCACTTTTAATAACTCCTTTTATATGTTTGATGGCATGTCCATAGCATGAAAAGCATTAAATTAGTGTGTTTTGGATGTGGTTAAAATTACATTTCGATCTCAAAATGATTTTGAAATAATTTCTATTTTAAAATTTTACAAATAAATAAAATTGTTTCTAAGATTTATGTTTTCCTTGAAATAGTTAATAGCTTTGAAAAACCATACAAGGTATCAATGGTGATCTTTTTGAATTTGAATTATAGTTTATTTCCACCCATATTTCTATATTAGTTCTATTTATACTACACATTTCACTATGTAAGAAAGGATCGTCTAATTGGAGAAAGAATTTAGGATAGCCAAATTTCTTAACATAGAAGTTTAGAAACAAAAATCACATTTTAACAATGATAATCAACTCATTTTTAAAGACACAAAATTATTGTGATCAAGTTTTAAGAGAAAATGAAATATTTGTGTGACTATGAGAGGAAGTGAAAAAATATTATAAAAGTTCATATTTTTACATGTGTATTTTTGTAGTCTTTAATGTGATGATTTGTATAAAAGTAGAATATGATAATAAGCAAGAATTAAAAAATAAAATACATTCAATAAGTGAAGGTGTTACTACCATTTTGTATAGCATGTAAGAAATGGAGAAGTTTATGATTCCTTCTAATTTATAAGAATAATGCACAGTTTGTTATGTATTATTATGAAAAATTGATGTTATTATTGGAAAGATACATGACTTAAAATATGATGATAAATTTATCCAAGTTCTTATGGTTAATATTTATTGTGATACTCTTGGCCATCTTTAGACATAACCATCAATATTAGTTATTTTAAAATATCTTCAAAATTGCTTATTTCTCATAAATGATGTCTAAGAATGTTATCAAATTGTCAATATAGACAAAATTTTAAGACTCTTTTAGCTAAGCAAAGCATATAATGGCTTTAAAGATATAAGTGTGCATTGTTTAAGTAAACTACTATATATATTTTATTCGTTCAATTCTTAACACTTCTCTAAGGGCTTCAAGGCTTGTGGAAAGAAGATAATAATACATTTATGGAGGGATATAACACAAATTTCTAACCGACTTGGTGTAGTACAATTATTTTTTGAATATATATATTAGACTTCCATGACAAAGTCCTAAAAATATATTTTCTCGTGTCCAAAATTCACTATATTATGAAGATTAGATGTTAAATCTAAATATAATTTTGTAGAATTTTTATGTTTGGTTGTTGAAGGTTGAAGAGAGAAAATAAATCTTTAATAGATATGTAATAAGATAAATATAACAACATAACACATTTTAATTGTATAATAGTAGGTTGTGATAATAAATAAGTATTACACTTCCAAATCCCTTTGATGATACACCCAACAATGTTTAGACTATAAAACTATACAACTCTATAAATTCTAACAAAGTGTAAAACACAAGAAATACAACTTTATTAAAATAGTACATTTTAAAAATTAGTGACATTGTAAAAATAAGCTACAATAGACCTTTCATTTGAATTAGAATATGTATAAGAGTAGCTTATTTTTACAATGTCACTAATTCTTAAAATGTACTATTTTAAAAAAGTTGTATTTCTGGTCACTAATAGGTCTATTTTTGCAGAGCCACGGCAGATGAATACTATAAAATTGTTGATAGCCACTACTATTCATAACTTTACCCACCGAATACCACAGGTAATAGCTCTGCCAAAAAGATAACACTACTTAAGAATAAAACTAAAAATATTTATGCCCGCTGTTTCATAACACCTTCCTTCCGTGCTATTACTAGTAATTTAGGAGAGCTCGGCTAAAGGCAATCCCAAATGCTTATAACCAGCTGTACAACAAGCATACCAAGCGGACAAGGGTAACAAACGTACCCAAGCATGATTTCATAATACTCTCTAATAAAGTATAAGTTAAACCTCAAAATCAAGCATTGCCACTCAACGGTAAGAGGGATTTTGGTCACTGTAAGGAGACAAGATTCTTTCGTTTTTTATCAAAATCTATAACAGATAGACAGATATTGGAAAGAACTTGAAAATGGTAGACTGATGGTTTCGTAAACATCATTAAAAATCAATCATTTATTCATTCTAATTGCAATCAATGAGATAAAGGTAAAGTATCTCATCATGCATTGAAACATCAATAACATGCACAAAACTTTGAGTAATGACTATATTACAGCGTTTTGCGAGTACGGATTAAAATTTAACTCTGGATCTATCAATAAATTCGGGACATAAAAAACAGATTTACTTTTACTGTGGGGTTAAATTACCTTGTACTCTTGTATTAACCACGTCAATGGCGACGTTGAGACGCACAACGTCTGTGCGAGCGGGTGGAGGAAATGGAGCAGCGTGTGTAGGAAATGAAGAGGCGCTGCAGATGGGACATCTGCCGTGGCTCTGCAACTACCTCTTTACGCACTCCACGTGGAAATTATGTCGACACACTGGCAGCGACAACGCCGGCTGTTCGGCTTCGTCGTAATTACAGAGGCAAATAACGCACTGCTCTCCGCTCCCGTCTTCCACCTCGTCTTTAAATCTCCTGTAATTGAACAACGGCATGTCCACGTCCACCGTCTGCCTCGCGGTTGACGTTGGAGGCGACTGCTCCGCTTGCGGAGGCTCCGCGTCGACCTTTTTACTGAAGGCCACGTATGTCACCAGTAAAAGAACCGATGCATAGGCGATGTAGAAATAGGGTGAATGGAACTGAAACACGAATTTGAAAAGAAAGAGGGGAATAGCGAATATGAAGATCACCCATACAATTATGAGGCACAAGATGCATGGCGACGAAGCGCAGCACCGCCTCCTTGCAATTAGCGGCATGCTCTGTAATTATCCTCTGCTTTTTGTGGGAATTGGCATGGCTAAGTAGGGGTTTGACAGAAAACCCTGTCTAACTATAGTAAACTGCCGAACGGAATCTGCAGACAGGAAATAATGATATGTTGTGGCCGGCAAGCATCACCACAGCCAAAACGCCTCAAATGTCGACATTTAAGACTTCCTCTTAATTTCTTTCTTTCGTTGTCGGCCTTTTTCTTTTTCATGTCTTCGTTGCCAATACAGATCTAATTATTTTGTTTTTTCCGTTGTCCCTTCTCTACCTTGTTATTCACGGACACGGCATTGTTTATTAGTACGCAATACTATTGTAATTGAGTTTTGTTTTGTTTTTTTTAACAATTTATTAATAAATTGTTTTCAACTAATTAAAAACAAAAAGATTGAAATAAAATTTAATCTCTTAATATGTAAAATATTTAACGATATTATTTTTGTTGAATATTTTGCTATTTTATTAGGAATGGGTTTTATCTTGACATTATTATGAATCACCTTATTGCATATTTATGTTCTATTTTTTTCTAATATATTAAATAAGTATTATAAATACAAGGTGCTACAAATGTGTTCTATCAAGCTAAAATATAGGTACACAATCATTTTGTCTCATATGTTAGAGTATAGGCATGGAACCATTTTGTCTCATAAAGTAGAATATAAGCAAAGATAACAAGTTTCCACAATCTATATTGATAATTGCTTGAAAGATTTATGGATTCGATTGTGTGTTATTTTTTGCATCAACGTTTTGGATCACACTCCATGATCCATCATCAGGATAAAGAGCACACGGAAAATAATACTCACTTAAACAACAAAATGTGAAAGGAAAGAGCAATTTTGATACACCCACTTCTATGGATTGAGTTTATTTGGCAATAGTTGAGTTCAAATATGATGCACCCCTTTTAATGGGTTGATGCGATTTTTTATTTTATTATTTTCTATATAAGGGAGTGGAGGCCTTTTCCACAACTCACCTTAAAAAAATAAAAATAAAAATAAAAAATAAAAAATATTAATGTGTTAATCATTATGTTAAATTTATATATTTTTAATTATTTATTATTATTATTCATATTAAAATAAATTTAATGCCATCAAGGTAGAATATAGACATGCATCTACTTTTTCCACTAAATACAATATCCTAAAATTTATATTATAATGATTAATATATTATTTACTAATTTTAATAATACTAATATTAATGTGTTATATTTTATATAATGATTATGTAAAAATTCAATACATTTAATTTTTAATTTGTGTTTTGATTTTTTTATTAATATATTACTGATATAATTCTTCTCTTTATAAAATATATTTGTAGGAAGTATTTATGTTTTTATTAATATTATTAATATAATTTTTCTTTTCATAATAAAATTATTTTAATAATAATTCATAGATTTATTTTTTAAAATTCATGTACTAAATGTTTTAATATAATATTTTAAAATAATATTATTTTATAAATCTTGAATATATAACTATAAAATTAATATTAGGTAAATAAAATAATAAATTATGAACTTCACTAAATTACTATATAGAAATGTAAATAACTAATTAACAAAAATAAAATACTATAATTAACAAAACTTATATTTAATTTTATTCACATTAATAAAACTTACATTTAATTATTTTCAACCCTACAAAACTATAATTACAATACTATAAAGGCAAGTACTTGCCACTATGTGACACTTGTTTAAGAAGAGTATTGGGGGATTGAAAACTTACAAATCAATAAGTGGGTAGAAGATAAAGAAAAGAGGGAAAAATGGAATGCAATATTATTTCAAAAATATGGAATAGGAAAGAGAAAATTTAGTGTTGTGTGATTTCAAGAAGATTTTTGAAATATTTCATAGGAATAAGTTATGACGTAGAATGAATTATTTTGTATCTTAGTACAATTTAAAGCAATTGCCTATAGGCTCATGAAGAGGCTTAGATAAAAATTAGAACTAAAGTAGGTGCTTTCAAAAATTTTAAGAGCAACAACGAAGTTAAGCAAAAATAGCCTTCATATTGCAAATTTAAAGAATGGTTGAATTTGAAAAGTGGAGATGGTGCTTTTTGGGGGGAATATGTTTTCAGGCTTCTTTTGTATGCCAATGATCTTATTTTAATTGTTAGGTTTGCTCAAGGTTTACAAGAGAATTTATTTGGCCTTGAGTACTTTTGTTACACCCCAATTGTGAAGTTACTATTTACTATTACTACATAGGGTAAATATGAATGTAATGTGAATTTTTGAGATGAATAAAATTACACTTGTACCTTGTTATCAATATGAATATTATCTCATTTGATGTTATCTCAGTTGATGTTATTCATGGTGAGATACTGCATATAAGCAAATAAATGGTTATTGAATTATTATTATTCTAACTTTGGAAATGCTTATATATATATATATATTGCATATGTTGTGAACAATTGACTATCGTGTGCATGTGTTAGTGGATGTAGGTATGTGTTCATTCCTCCAGGCAGAGGGGAAGTATCACTCAAGAGAAGATCTTGGTTGGGTAATCGGTAAAAGTAAACTATCCAAGCATATACACACACCACATTAGAATGATTGAGTTGAGTCAGTTTGTGGGTAGTATACATAGATATACCTACACATACGTGTACATAGAGGTATATACATTTCTACATATATACATGCACACATTTAATATATAATGTGTTTATTATATACTATCTTGCTTGTACTCATATATATATATATATCGAATGAATGCTTACATTATAGGCTTGTGATATATATATTATATATATGTGTGTGTGTGTGTATGTGTAAATATATATTAGTGGTTATATATATATATATATATATATATATATAAATGCATTAGTATTTGAATATATATATATATTATGTATATAATATATATTATATATAATAATATATATTTAACATATTATATATGTTATTTGAAAATCGACTAACTCTTATTAAAGTTGATTTATTAAAGGCTATTTATAGTTGATAAAGACTATGAAATGGAGGTCAATTATAGTCATTATTGGCCATGTCAAATGATGTCGATTTAATAGTTATATTAGATAATGCATTGTTCAATTTAGTTAGTAGTTTCCAGTTATATGGATGTGTTGTAATTCATGAATGTAATTCTATAGTTTTGAATTGAATTCTATAGCTTAATGTTGGTTTCACACTCTGGAAGAATTAGCTAGGTTAGGACACTATAATTTTTAACAATTGACAATTATAGTACTAAGCATTAGGTACCCATAGCATAAGGTAATAGTTTATCTTTATTCCCCTATTTTATGAATTGAATTTTTTTACTTCATTTTCTAGTTTTTGTAGTCTTTCGTACTACACCAAATTAAATACGGTGCTCCACCTTTTAGGAGATGGAACACACAAAGGAAGAGGAGTAGGGTCCTCCTTTCATATTTCACTCTCAGTTCATTAAAGGAAACCCTAGAAATCTCAACCTAATGATCCATTTAGGAAAAAAGATTGCTACAAGGTCTCCTTAGGTATGATTAAAGAGGGGTTCACCACTAATCAAATGCTTAGAAAGAAGGAAATGAAAGAAATATGCAAATCTAGTTGTGTAACCTAGAAAATGAACTTGAAATCAGAATAACAGACTAAGGTTAAACCGAGAAGTACCTGGAAGACTAGAGATACCCGAAACAAGGTTTGCAATCCTAAAATATTGACTTTTGATGTGAACTAGGACTCATATGCCAAACTGGGTGATATAGCCCCATTTTAGGGTTTTTGGTTGAATCTGGAATCTGCAACTCATAAACTAGGATCTACAGAAAATGGCTAAAAAGTGGTATGTACTAGGACTCATACACCCAAGGTGGTGATTTAGTCCTAGTATTAGGGTTTTTCTGAAATTTTGGTATCCTCTAGTGATCTTTTGTATCTTCTCTCTTGTCTGATCTTTGATTTTGAAGGTTTAAATTCTAGCCTGTAGATGAATTTCTATGAATATGACAACTTCTTGACAACTTTGACAACTTTCTTCAATCTTACAACTTTGTCTTCAAAGTATCTTCAAGCCTAAAAACACCTAGATCTTCAATCACACATGAAGAGGAGAAAAATATTGTTTTTTTAGTGGATAGGGGTTAGCCTTGGTCAAATCCCATTTTGGTAATCAAACCTTGAAATGAAATCAAATAGAATTTGAAGGAATGATCAATGAACAATATGCAATGTTGCAACTCACCAAACCCTTAATATAAAGGTTGCAATCTTATGTGAAATGGCTATCATGAATGTAGATCTCAACTCTTGATTGTTGATATGAACTTTGATCTTGAATACTTGCTTGAAACACAAAAACCTACATCACAAATATTAGCTCAAAAACACACATGATGCATGATGACTTTGACATGATGCTTGAATCTTGAATTGATGCTTGAAAGTACTTGATAATCAGCTCTTGAATGCTCTTGAATACTTGAATTGGCAGAATTCTTGAATGCTTAGATCTTATTATGATTTCTTAGGTGAAATTATGTGAAATAACCTTGTATTTATACTTGTTTATGCCAAATTTCCTGAAATTACAACACTACAAGCTGACATCAGATCTAGGAGAATAAAATCCCACCAAGAATTGAATTCAAAATAGGTCCAAGCTAAAGCGGGACTCATACACCAATTGGGGCATATGAGTCCCAATAGCCTAAGCTTTAGACAAAAATTTCAAGAAAATCTAAGTTCTATGCAATATTCCAGATCAGGCCCCAAAACCTAGGTGGGACCCATACGCCCAAGGTGGCGTATGAGTCCTAGATCACTAGATCTAGAATACAAAACCCAAAATGATGAATTATGGTTGCATTAAATAAGGCTTGTGGATGCAAAATAGGACCAAATAAGGTATAAAGAAGCCTAATTTTAGTAGGGAGGGCCCAAACAAGTGCAAAAATGTAAAGGGATACATTTTTTTATACACTAAATTTAGCCCCCACTTTAGTGAGAGGAGGAACTTTCTTCAAACTCACACTAAAGTTGACAAAATCACATCAAAAGAGGTTCAAATGTACCAATGCTAGTGAGATAGGCTGACAATGATCGAGAGGGTTGCACAAGCCCCCAAGATCAAGATCCTCTAGAAAACCAACATAGGCACAAAAAAACACACATGTGAATGATGTAAGGAGCAACAACAAGGTACAAGCATACAATGCCAAAGAAAAAAGAAGAAAGAAAAACAAAAGGGGTGGATCAAGCCTCAACTGTTTGTCCAACGTGATGTGGATTAGATCTAAGCTGATTATCCAAAAAATATTTACAAGTGGAATGTGATGTCCACTATGAAAACCAAACACACACTCACAAGGGCTAGTGGAACCTCAGGCCATCCACTAGGTGAGACCCCAAAGACACATACACGTGACTGGTATGTGCTCACATAGATAAGCAAGTGGATATGGGAAATTCATGCCTAGCTTCATCTCCCATATGCTAACCATACCAAAGCTATACCTCCTGATAACTTTGATAAGGAACCACACAACACGAATGAAAGTATTCATGAGGAAAACAAAACTTTGTATGCTTGACACCCATGAACAAATAGGATGGCTCCATAGGCAAGCAAAGTGTGTTATGCAAGGTAGCCATATAACAGCTATTGTAAATGCAAAATAGTGTAAAGTACATTCAAAGGATTTTTACTTAGTTCATGTAAGGTCTTAACTTAGGGAACATCATGCCTAATGTCTCCAAGAGAGGACCAATCAAAGAATAGAAGATTCACAACTTAGGGAATGCATTCTGTTACATCAAGCCACTAATAGGAATGTAATATGTTAAGAGAGATCGCCCTCTTGAGGGACATCACACCCAATGTCACCACAAATAGAAAGACACATCACATGAAGTAAGAAGACTACATAATGAAACATGAAAAATGCAAAAAGAATAATGCCAATGTATGCTCCCACTTTAAAGAAATTGCTAAACACCATGTTGTGAGAAATTACTTTAAAGTAGCAAGTGATAAATGCTAATAATAAAGAGGACATGTGAGAGCTTATTTAGAAATCCCTATGCCAAGTCATGTGTTTCCAAATGAAGTTACGTCATGATAAGGGGTTGTCCCCAAAATCACACATAAGGGATCCATGGATTCAGGTCAATATGTCTTTGCTACATTGTTGTTATAGAGTGGGACTGTCATCATTCTCCAAATACTCATGGAACATGAAGAATGACACAAAGAGAGTAAAAAGAAAAAAGAAAAACCTTTAGGTCAACATGCAAGAGCCCTAAATGTCTCAACGTCTTGTGTCATCCCCAAAAGGAAAACACAAGACAAAGAAAATAATAAAAGGTTTACAACATAGAGAAGAATGTAGATACAAATAGAGGAATATCACAAAGAGAGAGATACATCAAATAGAATGGCACGGGGGATCACATTACACACATGCAATAACACACATAACATGAAAAGAAAACAAAGACAAGACTAGTAAGGCACATGCAAGTCAACCTATAGTAGGTCATCTGCATCCCAATCTTGTCCATCGTATACAAAACGTGGAGAACTAGCCAAATGGACCATAGCAAGTGCCAAACTAGGAGTATCACCAAGTTCAAAACTCTTCTTAGGAGAAGTATCATTTAAGCTCATAAAAGAAGAAAATAATGTATTCAATTCATTATGCACTTCCTCATCAATTTTAGAAATATCATCATCATCATCTAAGTTAATCACAATGGGAGGTCGAATGATAATGTCTAAAGAGGGTGCTAGTCCCTGTTGTGGTTGTGATATAGGATCTTTTTGTTATGGCGAAGAGGGAGACTCCTTATGTATAACTTTAGTTAAGTTTGGATGTTGATTTTATTTGTCATTTTCTTCATTTAACCTTTGAGCAATAACACGTCTACACCTATGCTCTCTAGCATTTTTGTTCTTTTAGTATGATTTTCAAGTTGTGTTTGTGTAGGAGGGGGTCTATCAACCATAAAAAAAATTTCTTCCCTAAGGGGAGGAATGAAAGGAACCATGGGAGGTTGTTTGACCACTTTCTCTTTAGCTTTGTAAATTTGTTTTATCTTAGGAGGAATGGTCCGAGATTGTTTTGGTTGTCTCTTGATTGTTTGTAGGAGATAGTAGAAGGATCTATCTTGGGTTGTTCATGGTTACTTGGAAGTTTTTTAGGTTCAATCATGGTTTTGTCTAGGATAGGAGGTTCCATATTTTAGAGTTATCATGCATTAGCTTTAATAATTAATTAATATTTAATTGATTATTAGTCTAATTTATTCTCACACACTTTATCTAAACTTAGGAATGATTTATTATTTGAGTTAATATTAGATCATTATGTCTCATCTCATGAGATGTTGACACTTGTCATGATATGATCCCTTTCTCATTTAGGGATTTTCTCTTATAAGCATTCAACTCGAGTCATTGTAATTATCTCAGATATTATCTAGAGCTTTCATATCTTCTTGAAAGTATCTTCTATAGCTTTTTCTTGTTGAAGAATATTGCACATATTGTTTTGTAGATCTCTTGTGTGGAAGGTGTATTTGTTTGTTGTTTGATCTTGTGGCTCGTGGCTTTGTGCTTGTTTCATAATTCTAACATGGAATCAATCTTGGAATCTTTGTGCCACTCTTTTTCCTGGTCGACTTTTTCCGACATTTTTTTTGGCTAGATTCAAATGTTCGCCGGTGAACTTTTCCAAGCAACGTCATCATTTTTTGTTTGGTCAAAATGGCATATTTCGTGCAAACATTGGAATATTTTGTCAAAAAAAATTCTAGGGAGTGGAATTTTTTTTCCAGTGGGAGGGAATATTCCCTGGAATATTTTGCTAATGTTAGCATGATGTCATGTTGATGTCAGTAGTATGGACAACTGCACATGGCCCCTTTGACCCCCTTTGTGCCCTAAAAGGGTTTTTTTTTTCATTTGGCCATAACCTAGGAAAACAATATCATTTTTCAGCAAACGAGATATTGTCAGAAAGCTAGTTCTGCCAAATTTCCAGTGTTGTGGGTCTTATTGCTTTATTTTTTTGTTGGTGTATTCTACAGTCTGTTGAATTCAAAGGAGTTGTTTTTAGTCCCGAGCTCATAAATTTTAACCAGTTTCTCTATTTTTCACGATTCTAGTGGCATTGGAACTATCTCTCAGAGCTCTTCAGTTCCATCCATGCAATTTTTCTAGACTATTCTCTAGGTATATTTTATTCATATTTTTGTGTTTTTGCACTTTGGTGAATTACTTGGACATTTTAGCTCCTATAAAATTTTCGTTTGTGTGGGATGACTCATTTTTGGATGTTCTATATGTATTTCTTGTGTCTTTTTTTAACATTCTGAGCTTCCATTGTAAGAACTTATGATTTTATAAACACACTAAGATAAAGTGCCTCTGTATTGCATTTGTATTATGGGATCTATAACTAAGGTAACAATTTAGGAACATGAAATAAAATGCATAAAACAAATCCTAGCTATTTAACAATGAAGCACAAAAGAGGAAAATAGCATAAAAGAAAGGAATAATTTCACCAAGTAGCCTTCATGCCCTCCATGATTAACCTTCATTGACCCTCTCCATTTGTTGTAAAATGATATTTTCCCTCAGATTTTTGTGAGCAACTTTGACCTATGACAAAGACCTAAGCAAATATTGAAGGATTGACTCAAAGTGCAAGTGTACTCAGAAATTGCAAGTATGAGAGATGTGCAAGCATAAAGTTTGAAGCATGAAGTATGAAGTTGAGAGATGTCCAAATGAGGTTGAAATTTTCTTTTTATAGAAAAGTCAATTTTGGATGAATGGCCGGGATTGAAATTTTGTCAAAGCCCTAAGATCAAAGGCTAGAATTGCATGTGACAACTAGTGATTAGGGTTAGGGAAAAGTTTGAAATGAAGAGCTGAGATTTGATTTTAGGAAAATAAAATCAAAGGTCAAGAATGCATGTGGCAAGAGGATACTGGGCACAACAAATGAAGCTATTGGAAAATCAAATAATAATTTAAAATTATTTGATTTAAGACGCTGAGTTGACCTTTTGAATTAAAAATTAATTTAATTCAAAAGTGGTGGGGTCATGTGATGGTAAATAATTATTTCAAATTATTTACTTGGTGGGAAAAATAGAAAGTGGGAGAATTTAAATAAATGATTTTATTTAAAATTAGAAGAAAAGTCAATAAGATAATTAATTAAATAATTAATAATAATTATTTAATTATGGAGAAAATGGACAAGGTGGACAATAATTAAATAAATCATAGGAATTTATTTAATTATAAGAAGACATAAGGAATTAATGAAATATTTAAATAAATAAATAAAGTTTATTTATTTAAATAATCAGGAGGAAATAGTTAGGAAATAATAATTAAATAAATTTAAGAATTTATTTATTTATAGAGAGATATAAGAAATTAGCAATGTATTTAAATAAAATAAAATAAATGTATTTATTTAAATAGTCGGGAGGAATAAAATATATGAATTAATTAAATAATTGAGAATTATTTAATTAATAGTTGAATTTGGACCAAAGGATATAATTAAATATTTTAATTATGTTGAGAAGGAATATGGAGAAAATAAAAGTTTGTAGGCCTAGGTCAATTTTATGTGTCTACATTTTGCCCCTCTTCATCATAATGCAATTTATCGCATTGTGACAAAGAAAATTCAATTCAAAATATGCCCCAGCGAAGGTATGTAGTATCTATTGCCCCTTGGGATTATGAATTTTGACAAGGGTATGTGCAGGATCATGATGGGCCAAAAAGTGGCGATATGATGACTTTTTGTAGGGTATGTAGCTGATGACTTTTTTTTACCCAAAATTGATGAAACGAAAAGGGTTTTTAGAGGATATTCTCACATTTCCACCAATATAAATTATGCTTTACTTTGAATTTAATAAATAATTATTATTTATTTTCTATTTGAATTACAACTAAAGTCCTGATTGATAGGCTGATTGAAAAACATCTATAGCTTTCAAATGGGATCACATTTTTTGAATCCAAACATGTGTCACATTATATGCTTCAGATACTATAGGATTTAAAAAAAGAAATGAATTTCATGAAGTTTTGACCAAGTTAAGGTGGTTAGATGTATGAGTTTTTATATTTTTAAAATTTGTAATAAAAAATTCATAATTAATTATTTACTTGGAAAAAATTACAAAAAAATATGCATCACATTGGGACATGAGTCCTCTACTTGTATCTAAAATCTTATAAAAAATATTATCTTTTTATTGTGGTTAGGGTGGTCAAGCAGGACACCTACTTCTTCTTTTTTGAAATTTAAGTACTCCTACATTGAAATTTTAAATTTTCACCAAATGGATTGAAAAAAAAAAAACCTAGTAGTTTAGAAATTACATTCAATTTTCTACAAATTCTATTTTTACATATTTTTTAAATAATATAGATAACTTATTCAAATTTTTACATCAAGTTTCCAAACTCTGATTTTTCTGAATTTGTTGCCACTTAAGGGCCTATTTTTTCCATGATGATCCTGCACATACCCACAAAGTGTCAGAAAAATTTGGAAAGTGTCCTGATAAGTCAATTTGATGACCAAAAAAATAATGGTGCAATTAGTTTCGAATTTTAGCAAGTTTAAGGCAATCAAAAAGGTGCTCAAACATGCCAAAAAGTGCGTCCAATTATAAACCCTAGGGAAAACCCTAGATTGCACCCTATAAATAGGCTTGAGGAGGGTAAAAGGGTAATTCATTTTCACCATTGCCTTTAGGAAATTCAAAGCTCAGAGCAAGAGGACATTGCGTGAAGATGACGATTCTGGAGGCCACTCACTGTGGATACCGAGTACAAACATACCGACGGCCAGAGGGCTCAGCAGCACCAATATGTACCGTATACCCACTTGGTAATTTTATCATTTTACGTGTTTTTTAGGGCCTCGAAGTTAGGGTTTCAAATGCGTCATTTTGTAGTTTGACACATTTGCATGCATAAAGCACGTAAACACTTTCGCGTTGCATGCATTTGATGTGTCATGCCACAAGTGCAAGGGATAGTCTAGGTTAGAGGTCAAAGTACTACAATAACGAACTGGTGCAACACAAGTGCCAAAATGCGATGCAAGTGCTAGGTCTGGAAACGCAATCACCAGAATGAGACGCAAAAGTGAGCTGATTCAAAGCATGTGATCAAAAGTGGCACATCTGTGGGGGGAACAACACAATTGTCATAAAGTGGCGTATCTGTGAGTCCAAATGATGCAATCGCTGTAGTGCGGCGCATTTGAGGGATGAAATAATGTATGTGATTAGTGCAACACAAGTGAAGAGAAGAACGACACAATTGACTATGGCTAGAGTTGACTTAGTTTAGGCTCATTTTGATTGTGCCATTTTGATTAGTTAGATGATAAGGATGATTTTCAATGATGTGCTAACTTTTGTTTGTGTGTGCAGAGACGATTATCGCCCATATATACACAAGAGTTTCGGCCAGTGACATATGTATTCAGGGATCAGCTAAGGCAGGGTGAGCAGAGGTGATTGATGTGGCTAGGACTATTTCATGTGACCTATATGCCCATTATTCAGGCAAACAGGGGTCTCTTGAGAGCACTGGTGGAGAGATGGCACTCTGAGACATGTTTGTTTCAGTTGCCAACAGGGGAGGCCACAATAATGTTGGAGGATGTCTATAGGATCCTACAGATCCCAATCAGAGGAGTGCAGGTGGTATATGATCCTCGATGGGGACAGCAAGCCATCACAGATTACTATGAGCATGAGGATGTAGTGCAGCTAGGCATCCATGGATATGAGATTAGTTGGGAGTTCCTGGCTGAGCATTATGGCTGATGGGATTATATGTTGTGAACCTTGATAGCTAGGGTACTAATACCAGATCGTCCCTTTCATGGTTTCCTAATAGGATGGGGGGATGTTCTGATCAGGATGAGGCATGACAGGAGAGTGTTTGCTTGGGGGTCATGCTTGCTAGGGATGTTATATCATCAACTACATGATGTTGCATATAGGGAGTCTACTAGTATCAGTTGTGGGACCACACTCGTGATGATATGGGCAAGGGAGCATGTTGTCGTATTTCAGCCACCAGTACAAAGGCAATTAGCCGAGGGGATGCCATATGTGTATCTATATGTGGGTTTTGTGACACAGACACGAGTGGGAGATACAAGATATTGGTGCCATGCTATTGATACTTTGTTGGGGTTTGTGTGGAGGCCATACAAGGACTGCAGACAGTGTCTGGGAGAGGAGGAGCATTTATCATTTTGTTGACAGTTTAGATATCTCATTGGGTGGATGGTATAGTCACAACTGATCATAGAGATGTACCTTCCCCAACGGGTACTGAGATAGTTTTGTGAACAACAAGATGTACCTGAAGGCACTGCAAATTATGCATGTTTATCTCATGAGATAGTGTGGGGACCGTCGATAGTAGTGACAGTGGTCAAGTAGCAGAATGATAGCCTAGTAGCACAGTAGTGGGGATGGAGCGAGGGACCAGTAGATGTAGATTAGCTAGCATTGGTAGATCGACGAGCAATGTTACCACGGGTGCACCAAGGAGGGGGAGGAGGAAGGGATGGCAGCAGGGGGAGAGAGAGGGATGGAGGCAGAGGTGATAGGGAGGATGATAGAGGAGATGGGGCGAGGAGAGTGTGACAATGAGTCAGAGGAGCACTGCTATCACCAATATGAGAGGTAGGTGAGGGAGAGGAGGAGGAGAGAGATGTCAGGGCAGAGGGAGAGTAGCTAGAGGGACCTCATCCAAAGGGAACATGGCTAGAAGCAGATCAGCCAAAGATGGAGGTAGAGGTGGAGGTGGCTAGGGAGGAGGAGGCGGTCATGAGAGAGGAGTTGGATGTTAGTGGGGAGGAGGATATAGGAGGAGAGAGGAGATCGATGGTGCAGAGAGGTAGATCAGAGAGTGGATGGTGGAGGGTGAGGAGGTTCGAGAGGGGAGACCACCATTGCCTTATAATGCGAAAGTCAATCAGTGACTGATAGACATGCAAATTTGGTTAGATTAGGCCCTCGCCTAGATCAGGACACTGGAGTCAGAGCTAGAGGTGACCAAGGTGGAGAGGGATCAGGTAGTGGTGAGTCAGCAGGAGACACAACAATGGTGTTTGTAGTTTGCAAATTTATGTGTTGGGCCTGTGGGAGAGGTGGCGAGAGAGTTGGAAAGGGTGAGCACTAGTCGAGCACATTACAGGATGTTGTATGAGAGGACTGTGCCAACAGATCAGTGAGAGCCGAGTTTGACTCAATCTCAGAGTGGGACAGGGAGTGGCTCGAGGAGCAGCAACAGGATTCATACCAGTAGGAGTTAGAGTAGTGTGAGCCCATCCACCTCATCTGGACAGTCATCAGGACATAGGTCACACCACAGCCATAGGCACTCATTAGGGCACAGGTCGAGTCACAACCATACATCATCATCAGGGAATAGGTCACATCATAGCTGACCATCCACCACGGTACCTAAGTCATCATAGAGACAACCTATTGTATCCAAGTAGAGATCATCAGCTCCTGAGAGAGAGCATTAGTCACCTTGTCCCTCACCCCGAGGGGATGAGGAGAGCACTATTTAAGACATATTATACTGTTATTATGTTGAGACACTTTATATATTGACCATCAAGTCTGTGAGCTCTATTTTTGGGATTCCTCGAGACTATATCCCGTGACATGATTTTGAGATTATTATATACATGATGCAATTTTGGTGCAGAATTTATGCTATGAGTTGTGTTATGAAGCATTATGATTTTATTATGTTATGATTCCTATTCAATGATGCTTTATATTTTATTTGATGTATGCATTTATGATGATCATGTATGATGAGATGACTTAGTACCGATGATGATGCTACTTTATGTATGATTGTTACTTTATTATGATGATGATAATGTTCTATATATGCCTAATGGATGTCATGCCTACGATTATGAATGCATTGATGTATGAGTGTGTATGTATGGATTATGCAATATATGATGCTTTATGTTATGATCCTAAATTTGTATGCATTAATGATATGGATGATGTATGAAAAATGTTTAATGCGCTTATATGTTATTTTAATACAAATGAATCGATGTAAATGATTTATTTATGCTAGTGATGTAAATGCAACTATGTGAATGGATTTACGTAAATGTGTAATGTACTAATGAAATTTCTATATATGAGCATGTATGCAATTATTTTTTGTATGTCATAGGATATCATCAGGAGATGGAATAAGAGAGATTACCAGACAAAAGGAGATGGATGTTAGTGCAGAGAGATAATCCTTCAATATACTATCAAAGTACTAATAGGTGTTTCTTTTAATCATCATTGGGAAGATTATTGTAATGTCCAAAAAACACCATGATATGACATAAACCAATGGTGTGCAAGGTCGCACCATCACATAGAACAAGCAGTCATAGATAAGGATGATTATGACTCATATGGGGAAATCAATTGCCCCAATCTTTTTGTCATGACCAACCACAAACAAGAAAGGAAAACCATGAAACGTTGTTGCTCCTCTAAATCCTATGCAAGACATCCTCGAGGAACTAGTAGCATGACAGTCTGAAAAGATAAGACAGTCATCATGATACATCATTGCTCCTCTAAATCCTGTGCGGTGCATCCTCAATGAACTAGTAGCATTCAATGAAAAATTGAATGCCAAGTGTGAGATTAAAGATAGTGTTTGCCAAAGTGTTTGCCAAGTATGTTCAAATGTCAAGTGTATTGATGTTGAGATGCCAAGTTTTACAAAGCCTAGGTTCATGTTAAACAGGCTAATGTGTGACAAATGTCAAGTAATGCCAAATTCAAGGACACATCCTGAATGATGTCGATATCAAGAGGATAGTTCCTTAAATGTCAAGAGAATCCCTCAAAATGCTAGATGACAGAGTCGATGCTCAGGAAAGACATATCCTAAAACATAAATCAATGAGGCAAGTTTTTCTTCAGAAATACATATTCGAAGAATTTCCAAGAGTTGACAGGTTGACTTGTTATGATAATTAGACCAAAGTTGACTAGATGACTGAATTGACCGCATGCCAGTGTTGACATGCCAATTTAGTTGAAATGTCGATTAAATGATTGTCAAAGTTTGTTTAAGAGTTTCCTAATTTAAGATATTAGCGAGAAAAGGACAATTGAATCAATAGACCCTAAGGGACTAAACCTACAAGGCCTCGAGGGAACATCGATGATGGCCTTGCCTACGTCACACTCTCAGAGACCACGTAGTTTGTCCAGAATTTGACCGACAAGACTGAATGAAAAAGGTTTGATTTATTTGAGATATCTGACGTGTGTGATAGTGAATGTGATGAACCCTAAAGGACTGACCAAGTGCAGCCTTGGAGGCTCATCGATTGATGGCCTTTTCTATGTAGCAATGCACATATACCTCGGAGTTCGACATGACTTAACTTTTCCTTATTTTACAAAAGACAGAGACATGATTTTATTTAGACAACCTAAAGGACTAACCTAATGCCTCAGGGGTGCATTGATAGATGGCCTTGCCTACGTTCAGTCATAGAGGAAACATAGTTCGACAACAAAAAAGACTAACATAACTAACATGATGGACTATGACTCTATTTTTATGATTTTTAAGTGTTATTTGGATTTTTTTGTGTTTTTGACATGTTTCAATTTTTTTGGATTTTTTAGGACATTTTCTGATTTTTATGGATTTTTTTTAGGACATTTTGCAATTTGATGGGACCATGTGCGAGACCCACTGTAGCTAGGTGATAAGGGTATTTCCCCCAATCAGGTCTAGGACTAACCAAGTTGAATGAGATGGAAAAGGGCGTTCTTGATATGAAGGGCGAAGGATATGCAAGACCTCATGTCAAGCGTTATCAGCCATGGAAATAAATACTAGGGCTCTATGATGAATGTTGTGAGGGTGTCAGAAGATCAGGCACTTATTATGGACAAAGGTAGATGGAGTGATAGTAGATGGAAAAGCAAAGACTCCCTACGCATGGCACCTGTTTGCTAGGTTTTCACCATGGTACTTATCCAAAGCGCCACCGAAGTGGTTTTCACTATTGGATGAATTATTTTTCTTTACTATTTATGATATTTTCTAATTTTTTTGGTGTCACCAAGACGCCTATTTTCCAAGTTTTCATCAGGGTGACATTTTTTTTGTATTTTTCAAACTTTATATTTTTTATTTTTTTTATGGTTTTTAGCCAAGCTCTTTGATGCTATGTGTAGAATTTGCGTAGGTGAAAACTATTGATAGGTTATGTCAATTTTTCCCCATTTGGAATAGCTAACTAGTAAGTGCCAGAACTGAATGCTATAGTGATGATGTAAGGGCCTAGCCAATAGGCTCAAACTTGCCGGACTTCTCACGGTTAGCTTGATTCTTTGGATTTTGCATCAAGACCAAGTCGCCAATGTCAAACTTTTGAATCATAAATCTTTTGTTGTAACTTCAGCAAAGGTGATTCTAATATGCCTGTAAGTTCAATTCAAGACATTTTTTATGTGTTCTAACAATTCCAGCTCATGCAATCGAGACTATCGGTATTCTTCGTCATCAATCAATCCTTTCATGGAGACCCTTAAGGAGGTAATTTTGACCTCAATGGGTAGGATAGCTTCAGATCCAAAGACCAAAGTGAATGGGGTGGTGCTAGTAGGCATGTGAATGTTGGTGTAGTAAACCCACAAAGTGGGATTAAGTTGGAGATGCCAGTCACGACCAATGTCTTTAACAGTCTTCTTAAGAATCTTGATGATTGTCTTGTTAGATGCCTTAGCTTGACCATTACCTTGTGGGTAATAGGGTGTGGAGAAATGATGTTGAATATGGAAGCGCTCACAAAGCTCACAGGCATCCTAATTTTTTAAAAGACGACCATTGTCTGTGATGATAGATTGGGGAACACCATACCAAAAAATGATGTAATTAAGGATGAATTTGGAAATTTGCTTACTAGTTATGTAGGTGAGGGGAATGGCTTCGATCCATTTGGTGAAATACTCAATGAAAGTGATAATAAACTTGTGGCCATTAGATGAAGTTGGATGGATTTTACTCACAAGTTCAAGTCCCCATTGTGCGAAGGGCCATGGAGAAGTGATTAGTCAGAGTTCTTGTGTGGGTGCATGAATGAGATCAATATGCACCTGACATTGACGACATGTCCTCATGAACTGAAGGGCATCTTTTTCCATGGTTGGCCAATAGTACCCAAGTCTCATAACTTTCTTGGCTAAGGTTGGGCCACTTGAATGAGATTCGCATATACCCTCATGCACCTCACATAAGGTTGTTTGTGCTTCATCTATGTCGAGACATCAAAGAAGGGTATTGTCAAAGCTACATCTATATAGGGTGTCACTGATGATGGTATAATAGGAATCTTTGCAGATAAAGGACTTGTGTTGGTTACTGGAAAGGTTTGGCAGGAGAGTCTGGGAATGGAGGTAATCATATATGTCCTGGTACCAAGGGGAATTAGGGCCAACGAGCTCACAAACCATTTCGAACTCAGGAATGTCATAAGTAGGAACCAAAATCTATTCCACTAAGAACTAAAATTATGACACATTTTTAGGAATATCTAAGAGAGATCCAATCGTGGCCATAACATCAACTACTTTATTTTGTGCCCTAGGAACCTACTTAAAAGAGATCGTATGGAAATATGATAGGAAACTATCCACGATGCATTTATAAGGCATCAACTTCTCATACTTTGTGTTGTACTCATCATTGACTTGGTTGATAACTAGCTGAGAATCTCCAAAGACTGGGAGTGCTTTGATTTTCCACTTGATATCCATTCAAAGTCATGTTACGAGTGCTTCATATTCAACAACATTAGTAGTGTATGGGAAGGCGATCTGGAATGACTTAGGAATAGAATCTCCCTAGGGTGTGATGAATAATATACCTCCTCCTGAGCCATGACTTGTATGGGACCCATCAAAATAGAGTTTCCAAGGTATTTTAGGGCCCACATGAAAGATGGATTCATCTGGGAAGTCGGCTACCAAAGGGTGATCACCTTGTACACATGCATCTGTGAGCTGATCTACTATGACCTAGCCTTTTATTGTTTTGTGTTCCACGTACTGTATGTCATATTCACTCAGTATCATGACCCATTTTTCCAATCATCCTGTCAATGTTTCCTGATAGAGGAGATACTTCAATGGATCTATATTAGCCACTAATTGTGTCTTATGATTCAGCATGTAATGTCTCAATTTCTAAGCGGCAAAGATAACTGTGAGGCATGCACATTCAATGGGAGTGTAGTTTAGTTCATACCCAACCAAGGTGTAACTAATGTAATATATGGCTCTTTCTTTCTTATTGTGGTCATTTTGTGCAAGTAATGCCCCCAGTGCGGAAGTGGTTGCTGAAATGTACAAGATCAGAGGTTTTCCATCAATGGGTGGCATTAGTGTTGGGAAAAAGGAAGATGGGTATGGTCTTATACCACTATGCCATAAAGCATAAATAGGCACAGTTCATTTCCCACATTGACCCTTAGAGAGAAACTCATGTTTAACCAGTTTCAACAAAACCATTAATAGATTCAACAAACAGAACCAACAACCATGAAAGATGAAACAAAAGACATGAACACACAGATATACGTGGGGAAAACCCTTTCAGGTAAAAATCCCCACACTCCAAAAGCCCAGATCACCATTGTATTATTCAACAACAAAATATAGTTACAATACAATATCAAGCTCACAGCCTTTACAGGAGATTACATCTTGTTCCATTTTGGAGAATATTCGGCAACATAACCCATCACGACCACCTCTCTCAGTAAGAGATATCGCACTCAGCTACACAACCACATGACTCGACCACCAACCTCTCAGCCTCTTTTTCACACAACCACTCAGCCTTCACCTCCTACGAGATTCATCTCTCTCTTGACTACCCTACCTCTCGGCCCATTCGGAAACACCCAGTCTGCACTCTGCCTCTCAACTTGCATCTAGCCTCTCGGCCTACACCCAGCCTCACGACATGCACCCAGGTTCTCGGCTAGTCCATGCCCACCTCATAGCCTCTCTACTTGCATCGAGCCCTGAGAGAGTTTCCCTCAGCCTTCACTGCATCTGGCCATTCGGCCTACAATTTGGATTGACCAGGGTCGACCTCTGCTCGGCTCCCTGCAAGCGATTTTAGAATCCCAAGAGAGACACCCTAGTCAAAATCTAGAGTCATTGTCTCTATCACTCTGACTATTCAACTACCACACCCCTTTAGGGTTTCACCTTGAGCCATACGCCATCTCCAATGTTGGTCATTGGATAAGTAGTCAATCAAATATCCACCGTCGAGATTAGGGTTCTCCAAGAGTCACCAAGTCAACCATCGAGCACATGGGCCCACATGCCATCTGTCCTCCACATCATTGCCACCTATCGGCCTTCAACACAATCCACCATCCTATCGGGTCCCACATCCATCAGTAGTTGGAAACCAACCATCACTTTCTAGCTATCAATTCTCCTTCATATTCGCTTGTCGTGGTGAGGGGTCCACCAAGACACACGTCCACTACTTGTGCAATTCCAGAGCAACAAAAGGGAATCTACAATATTCTCAAAAACTCCTTGGAAAAGACTTAAATATTAACTCCCAGCACTCCAAGTGGTCCCCACATCTGTCGACATCCAAGTCTCTATATCTCCGGAGAATCGAACTCCAGAACCTCATGTCAGAGGTTATGAAGTTCCCATAACCCATGACTTGCCAACAAAGGGATCGCTCTATCGCTCAAAACTTGAACTTCCAAACCTCAAGTCAGAGGTTACGAAGCTCTGAAAACCCATGACGAGCCGACAACAAAGGAAGTAGCCTTCCCTCTATAGTCACTAAATCGAGAGGTTATGAAACTTTGGAACCCCATGACTTCATTTAGATAAACTTGAAAACCAGTGACTTAACTTAGGTCGATGAAGGAGGAAAAAAAACTACTCCAGGAAGCAATCAAGCCAATAAATTTGAGACACAATTCTTAACATTCTCCCAATTAACAAAGAACTTATTGGCTCCTTCCAATGCAAACACAAAATCTTAAACAATGCTTTTGTGCTCCAACCAAGAAACTTGTGTCCACCAACTTAGGCAATAGTTCCATCCATCCACCACAGGAAAAGGAATGATCCAAGGCTTACATCCATCAGTCTCAAGAATAAAAGCACCAAATCCTATAGACAACAAAGGCACCAACACAGCCACCACTCCACTGTGCTCATGAGCTAAATAGAAGCAACCCAACATCAGCTTCAAAACCCTCAACCCGAACACATATGTGAAGCCATCCTCTAGAAAACAAGATAGAACATTAGCTAGAACAACAACCATAAAATTGACTGCTCCCATCCAACTAATCAACCCACACGACTGAAAATAGCACACACAAAAAGTGCTACTCCATCCAATCACACATACCTCCAAGGTATCGACATCAGTTGACTCATGCCACCATCACAACCAACCCATCAACCATAGCAACAAGCTCCATGTTCCAACCATTCAAAGAAGACCAAACACAACCAAGAACTCCTACCGCATGGGCAACACCAAAACTAAAGAGAGTCAAGGCATACCAAGTCTACCAATATCACAACATAGAGAGTGTAAACATGTAGTTTCAAGGAACCATCCATAATGATATGCACATCATGTAGCTATAGAAAATCCTCCTACATACACCTCTAAATGCCAACTATGTCACCTTATTCTCCATGTATCCATGAGCACCTACAAGCGATCATCTCATGCTAAACTCCAAATGCAACACTACACCATCATGAAGTTCTCAAGAACATGACCAATGCACCCAATACACAAAGAATCACCAAACCATTGTCAAAGCTCCAATCATCTGAACCAAGAACTTATCATGACATTGTGATCTACACACCCCCCTTAGGAGATCCCATGCTCTAGGTGAACATAACATGGTAGATCAAGAGCAATATATCATGCCAAAACTCTAATGCACAATCAAGAGTATACCATGACATAAAAAAAACAAACTCTAAACCACACCACCTATCAAGCAATGCCAACACCTCAACCAAAGACTCCAAGAGTCCTCCATGGCTCCAAGATGTTACACATATTCTAATAGTGTCCATACAAATGCGAAAGAACCCTTTTGCAACAACAAGATCTAAGAGTCCCTCCTAGTAACATCTGCAACACTGAAGAAGATCATTCACCACCACATGATGAACCCACATTCATTGCTAAAGCTCCCACTGATTTGTGACACCAAGCTCTCCAAGCATCATGACCAAAAATCTGCCAAACTGAAAATCTTCTAGGCCCACAACAACAAACATGTCCATCTAACAACAATTCCAAGTGGCACCAAGATCTCCAAACCAAGCAGAAAACACCATCATTGTCAAAAGCTTACACAAGGAAGTGTATACAAGATATCCATGACATCATGATACACATGATACAAGTCCCTGTAATTAACTATTCATGTACTCAATGCCATCCATCCTCTCATCTCAAAGCACCACACCAATTCACAAGTGACCACAGACAAGGCCATCTAACAAGTCTGCACTAACAATGAATTAACCTCGTGGATATAGACAGTCCACTTCAGAGTTGTCTCACAACAAACATGTAGGTAAATACAACCCGCAACATTGAACAACCCATAGATCCATTCAAAAAAAATGTGCACACCCATCATCACATTAAAAATTAAAAATTGATATCTCAAAGAGAACAACATAGACCACATGACTCAAACACCAGATCAAGCTCAGATCTGATTCGCCAATCACGTCCACAATGAGCACCATAGTCAAGAAACCCACAAGCACCACCACAAGAATGTTGAGTGACAAATCACGTACCAACACTCGCATGAATAGAAGATATCACACCTCCTCAAACCATGTTGAACTACAACTATATCATATAGTCACACCCAAAAGCCAGGATCTAGAAAATAGCTTAACAACAACTCCACATAATTGCAAGTTTTGCTTGACTATGTAAAACCTGCAAAACCACTAAGCCATGCAAGTACAAATAGTAATTCAAGAACTCCACGCCCATTTCAAGACAACTCCAAAACCGCCAACATGCACATGCATTTGAGAGACATGCTATTATAGAAGCTTCCAGATCATCCAATGACCAACTTCATAGCCTTCATGCAATCGGGGTACCATAAGAATATGCCTTCCAATACCATGAAAAACACCCAGCATAAGCATATCACTCCATGATTGAACAACAACCCAAGCTTCTCCATATCATCAGGGAGCCTCACACACAAACACTTAATATGAAAGCTTTGCTGCAACACAGCCACAAAGCAAAAATATTCCACCCCATGCATCAAGGTTATACCACTGCCAACTCATGAGCTTCAGGTCACATCATTTCAATATGACCAACTCAGTTCTCTCAATCTTCACCATCTTCCATGTTGTGTGTTGTTTCAGAAACCAAAAGCAAGAACTTCCACTCATCAAAGGATCAAAACACCTGCTGATTCCTCCAGATTTCGTCAAGCGTGATAGACTAAGAAATCTTCACAAAAGGAATACCCAGAACCAACAACACACTTGAAAGAAACAAATCCTAGAAGAAGTCTTTGATAACACTTGTTGGGAAAAAGGAAGACGTGTATGGTCTTATACCACTATGCCATAAAGCAAAAACAAGCACAGTTCATTTCCCACATTGACCCTTAGAGAGAAACTCATGCTTAACCAGTTTCAACAACACCATTAATAGATTCAACATACATAACTAACAACCATGAAAGATGAAAGAAAAGACATGAACACATAGATATATGTGGGGAAAACCCTTTTAGGTAAAAAACCCCACACTCCAAAATCCCAGATCACCATTGTATTATTCAACAACAAAATACAGTTACAATACAATATTAGGCTCATGGCCTTTACAGGAGATTACATCTTGTTCCATTTTGGAGAATATTTAGCAACAAAACCCATCGCGGCCACCTCTCTTAGTGAGAGACATCTCACTCGGCTACACAACTACACGACTTGACCACCGGCCTCTTGGCCTCTTTGTCACACAGCCGCTCAAGCTTCACCTCCTAGGAGATTCATCTCTCTCTCTCGACTACCCTGCCGCTCGACCTGTTTAGCAACACCTAGTCTACACTCTGCCTCTTGGCTTGCATCTAGCCTCTTGACCTGCATCTAGCCTCACAACATGCACCTAGGTTCTTGGTCAAGCTGTACCCACCTCTCGACCTCTCTGCTTGCATCGATCCCTAAGAGAGTTTCCCTCAGCCTTCATCGCATCTGTCCATTTGGCCTGCAGTTCGTCTTGACCAAGGTCGACCTTCACTCGACTCCCTACAAGTGATTTTGGCTTCCCATGAGAGACACCCTAGTAAAAGCCTAGAGTCATCATCTTTATCACTTCGATTGTTCAACTACCGTGCAATTTTAGGGTTTCACCTTGAGCCATATGCCATCTCCAATGTTGGTCATCAGATAAGCAGTCAAACAAATCTCCACCATCGAGCTTAGGGTTCTCCAAGAATCACTGAATCAACCATCAAGCACATGGGCCCACATGTCATTTTTCCTCCACATCATCGCCACCTGTTGGCCTTTGACACAATCCACCATCCTATCGGGTCTCACATTTGTCGATAGTTGGAAACCAACCATCACTTTGTAACTGTCAATTCTCCTTCATATTCTGCTTGTCGTGGTGAGGGGTCCACTAAGACACACATCCACTACTTGTGCAATTTCGGAGCAACAAAAGGGAATCTACAATATTCTCAACAAGTCTCCTAGAAAATACTTAAATATTAACTCCCAACACTCCAAGTGGTCCCCACATCCCTCAGCATCCAAGTTGCTATATTGTTGGAGAACTAAACTCTAGAACCTCATGTCGGAGGTTACGAAGTTCCCATAACCCATGAATTTCCAACAAAGGGATTGCTCTGTCACTTAAAACCTGAAATTCCAAACCTCAAGTCAAAGGTTATGAAGTTTGACAAGCTGACAACAAAGGAAGTAGCCTTCCGTTCACAGTGGCTAATTCGAGTAGTTATGAAAATTTGGAACCCGGCGACTTCAGTTAGATAAACTTGAAAACTAGAAACTTAACTCAGGCCAATGAAGAAGGAAAACATAACTGCTCTAGGAAGCAATCAAGCCAATAAATTTGAATCACAATTCTCAACAATTAGGACTGGTGGTGTAAGGAGGTAGTCTTTGATTTGTTGAAAAACCACTTCACACTTGTCAATCCAAATAAAGGGGATTCCCTTGTGTAGCATATATTGGAAAGGTTGACATTTGTCAGCTAACTCTGCAATGAAACGTCGGATGGAATGTAATATTCCCTGTAATGTTCTGATCTTATTGATTCCTTTTGGTGGAGGCATGTCCAGGATTGCTTTTACTTTAGCTGGGTCAACTTCGATGCCCCAGTGAGAAATGATGTATCTCAAGAGTTTACACAAAATCACACTGAAAACACACTTCTTAAGGTTCAGATGGACCTTATACTCTTCCAACATTTTAAACATTTTGTCTAGCACTTTTAGGTGACTGTGGTGTGTTAAGGACTTTTCCAAGAGGTCATCAACATAGTCTTCCATTAGCATGTGCATGAGATCATGAAATATTGTGGTCATAGACCATTGATATGTAGCACCAACATTTTTTCAGGCCAAAAGGCATAACATTCCAACAGTATGTACCCCAAGGACAAGTGAATGTTGTTTCGTGTTGATCTTCTGGAGCAATGTGAATCTAATTGTATCCTAAGAAACCATCCATGAGGAACAACATCTCATATCCTGCTATGAGATCTACTATCATGTCTATGTTTGGGAGTGGAAAATCATCCATTGCACATGCCTTGTTCAAATCATGGAAGTCTGTGTAGATACGTGTTTGACCATTCAATTTGGTGACAGGTACTAGGTTTGATATCTAGTAGGAAAAATCTATTGATCTTATGAACCCCGCATCTAGTAACTTTTTGAGTTCAGATTTGACTAGCAAGACAATCTACTGATGCATCTTTCATAGATTTTTTTTTACTGGTTTTGCATCTAGAAGCAAGGGAAGATGATGCAAAACTAGTGTTGGATCTAATCCTGGCATATCAGCATAGGACCATGCAAAAAATTTCTTGTGTTCTGAGAACTTTTCAAACTCAAGCTTTTCCTCTTCTGTCAACAAGGCTGCAAAGAGAACCCTTTTGGGATTTTCAGGTGTGGCTATATTGACTTCTATGGTATCTTCAATGAGCATGGCCAATTTTTCTAGAGTAACGGGAATAAAATCCAATCCTCCATCCTTGGAGGCCTCAGAGAGGTTTTCACCCTTAGATATGTCCTTTCTTTTTACTTTTGTATCGTCAAAAGGTGCCTTGTGGTTTTCACCTAAAGATGTGTCTTATCTTCTTCTTTTTTATTACTTTTGCAACTAGAGGATTGAATAGTCTCCCCGAAATATTCTGTCGAATCAAGATCTATAATGAATCCAACTTTATGGTCCCCAGTTGGTATTCCTTCACCAAGTCCCATGAATTCAGCAATAGCCTTGTCATTCTCAAAAGTGTCCATGATAGGTGAGTCATGTTGGTCCCAATCAATGAGTTGTGGGTACATTAGGGAGATGCCATAGTCAGTGTTGGTGAAATGTGGAGACGATGCTGAAAGCATGCAAACTAAGGCTAAAAGGGTAAAGACGAAATTTTCCTCAAAGTCCCAAGAGGATTATATCCAATCATCATCTTCATTAGACTCAGGAAAATTGGACTCATGGTCAAAATAGGGGAAAAATGAGTGGGAATCATGGTCAATATAAGGGACAAATGCATTGAAATCACGGTCAATACCTAGTTAGGTGGTGATTTAGGTTTGTCATCATCACGAGGCCAAAATATTTTTACCCAGTCTTCTCTTTTCAATGGGACTTTCGAAAGGTCTTTAGAAGGCTCAATGTTAAACATTTGTCTAATTTTTTTTTCAAAAGAAGGCTCACCTGGTTCTCGAAACATTTCATCAAGCTCATAGTCACTCAAGGATCTTTTAGAACCATATTCCAACTTGTGCAAGTTAGCCTCAATATGGGAGTCTTCGATTATCTTGACACTTTCAGATGCATTTATGCCCTCACTCGAAAGTACATGGGTACGTGGACCATCAATCTTTATTAGCTCAAACCCTAACCCCAGATTCTTTGGTCTTCTAGATGGCATTATGGGTTCTCTTCTTCTAGTCTTGTTTATACCAAAGCCACTAGTTCCATCATAGCCTTTCGTCTTCATCATCTCATAGCCTTTTCCATAAAGTTGTACTGGTAATGAAGGTAGGTCTTCCATGTCTTTATAAATCTAGGTTGATATATCTTCAATATCCTCTATATTTAGCTCTCCCTAGTTTGTGAAATTCATTATAGGGGAACTTTAAAGACCTCTTTAGGCTCTAGTCTGAAACAAGGCCTACCATAATATTTTGGAGACTTGGGTATATTGGTGATACAATAGGCAGTGTTCAATTTATACTTACCACAACCTTTGTTTTGGATCTTGATGTTCAGGTTAACACTTGGGATGGTGGAATTAGATGGTTCTATGGAGGATGGAGTGGATGTGGATGAATTGGTAAGTGTAGATAGATAGATGTATTTGGAGGAGATAGATGCTGAAGCTTCATGATTAATAGGCACTTGTTATTTGGAAATGCCGCTCAAGTTAGTGCAATACTAAAAAGGATCAGGATCACCAGGTATGGTAATCTTAGTGCCATCAAAAGGAAACTTAAAAAATTTGTGATAGGTGGACGATACGGCCTTCAACGTGCGAATCAAAGGTCGATCAAGTAGGATGTTGTAAGGTAACTCAAGGGTATTGTTATGCCCTCCATAACCACTCCATTTTGATTTGTATAAAAATGGGTCCCCCTCTCTTTTCCTTTCTTTGCGTTTGGTTTTTGCTTTTTCTCTTGGGGTTCTTCGGGTTTTCTCCTGAGTTCAAGATTTTCCATCCCATTCGGATTTTTTCGGATCTTACTCGAACTCCGGCTAAGTGTTTGTTGTTCAAGGATTTTTGGTCTTCATGGAATTCCATGTGGACCAAATTTTCCCGATGTCCTTTTTTGTGGATGTCTTTCTCTTCCGGATTTTCCCGAAATCTGTTGTCCCCTGTTTGTTCTGGAATCCGCCTGACCCCCAATTCTCCAAAATTCCCCCCTGGCTTGGATTTTGTGGGTCAGCCTGAAACCTGAGCTATTTGTATGATCATTTCGTTTGAAAATTTAACGGTACCCTGCTAGCATGGGATTCATTTCAATGACCATTTTGATTTATTAACTCCTATATGTATGATCTTTATTGTGGTTTTCTTTGTTGAATGCAGGATTGAGTTACACACAGGATGGTATTTGCTGAGGGAGCTCGACTAGAATGCCATTCCTTAATGTAGTTGGTCTTAAAAATTAGTTAAGGTAAAAGTCAGCAGGACCTCAGAGATGTCATAGCGATCAAAATTCATGTGCAGTTCATATCGGCAAAACACCGAACGAGGTCTCGACGACATGGAGTTTCCTATCGGTAGGAAAAGATTTCACTTCGGCGGGGTTCACCTTCTTCGCCAAGAGGTCTTGGCGAAAGTTTTAAGTCTCACTAACAGTCAGCAAAGCAAAGCCTTCGGCAGGGGATTTCCTTCGGGAAGAAGTCTCGGTGACTTCTTTATGTCTTGCCGACCACTGCCAAAGGGATTCATGTATCGGCATAGGGTTTACTCCCCACCAGGACGTCTTGGTGAGTGCACGATGTCTCATCGACTAATGAAAAGGAGGTCTAACATTTCGACGAGAGTCTTCTTCTTCGGCATATGGTCTCGCCGAATAGTGAAAGTCTCGCCGAACAGTGAAAGTCTCACCGACTAGTGCAAAGGGAGATTCCATTGGTGGTCAGTGGTGAGAGAACCAGTAAGTCTCGGTGACCAAAGAGTGAGTGCGCGGAGGTCTTCGTCAAGACATGAGATGTCTATGAGACATATCACTGACAAAGGAAAGTCACAGTGATACAAATGAGAGTTGCCATAGGTCTTGCCGACGGAAGAAGGTCCCATCAAAGGTCTCGAGTCTCACCGAAAACGTGCCTTCAGAAAAGTTGGATGCACTCGGCGAAAGGTCTAGGCGACTCCAGATTGTCTCAACAAAAGCAAAAGGGGATTCAATGTGATCTCATGCCAAGGAAACCAAGTCTCACCAAAAGAAAGATGAGCTCGAGAGGATCTCACCGAGAGATATTTCCTTCGCCAAAGCGTTTCACCAACACGAAATGTCTCATTGAAATAGAGGAGGGGCTCGGTAAGAGAAGAGAGATCGGGGTAATCTCTGCCCGATTCTAATAAGTCTCAGCGACACGGAGTGAGTTCGTGGAAAGGAAAGGTATGCGCCAAGAGGTCTCAGCGAAAGGATGGTCTCTTACTGGTGGTCTTCTATGAGCTTGATATAGCTTCTAAGCCCGCTGAGATGTCTCACCGACTGTCTTGTGTCTTGCCGATGGCTGCTCGATGGTAAAATTGCATTGAGGAGACACCAGCGGTGTCTCACCGACATGCGATGCTAAGCTAACCGCTTTTGACCATTGAAGAATCTTGCGTGGCTGATGATTTTCCAATCAGGTGGGTCCCTTTCTGAGAGCAGGTGGTGATGGATTGAATGTTCAGAAGAGTAAGGAAGCTCGAGGGCTTTTCTGGAAGGATGGTCAATATACAAGGAAGTTCAGGATGTGAGAGAAGTCAAAAGAAAGATGAAAGATTAGCGACTCACAGGGACAACTGTGGCCACTGCTGGTGAGGAGATAGATTGATATTAATGATGATCTTTTGAGCATTTAAGGCAGATCGCAGGGGGAGTTCAAAGATAGACACAGAGACACAGGATTAGGTGTTGCAGCAACAAAAGATCTACTGATCTTTTCCAAAGTTATCTTTCATCAGCATGGACAGCGAGGACTCACATTGAATGCACAACCGACTCTTTTCAAAAGATTTGAGAGCCGACTCTCCTACAGTCAGTAAATATTTTTGTAAACCCTAATGCAGGGGGACAATGCTTTTCTTTTGGGTACATTCTGTATATAAGGCATTTTTGCCTCTTTTTAAAGGTTAGAAAGTGGTAGGTTAGAACTTCTAGGTTAGAATAGAGAACTTTCAGAGCAGAACTGGTAGTTAGGAGTTAGATTAAGTAGAAGACCAATGTATCTTTCAGTCTTCTTAGTGTAAATGGAAACAACTTGGAGTCACAGATTTTTTGTACACTGGTGATTGTGCCAGTTTTGTAATTGTTGTTTATCTATTTTATGAACAGTAGAAGCAACCAGATCTTAATCTAATTCATCTTGTGTTTCAGAATGGTGTTAGCCTTGAATTAGTCATCTGATTTGAAAGCTTTCAAGGAATGAAGTTTGTTTTTCTATTTTGTTTGAATGGTAACTTGCAATCTGCTGTTGAAATCAACACTATGAATGGATGAAGTTGTGTGTTAGTCACGAGTTAATTTTGTTCTGCAGTTGTAGTTAGGAATTCCTTGGAAGGTGATAGGTCTGGTTAATTCAGATGAAGTGTCATTCTTTTTTGTTCCAAAGCCCTGATCCATCTTTTTACATTTCTTTAAAACCTTGGTTAGAATAGGTTTTAAGTTTATGTTTGCTCTCACAATAGTCCAAAAGCTCACACAAGTAGGCTCCTTGAATATTACGGTTACATTGACCACTGAAGGACATCAGCAAAGTTGAGAACCAACTACCAGGACCTTGGGAGCTAAGATATCCATGTGATCATCTTTCTCTTTCAGGAGAAACAGAGTAGCAATATTATTTTTGTCATGTTGTTGTGCCATCTGGGATGTCAATAGGAACTGGCGCTAGAAGGAGGGCCCTATCAGTAATTGTGGATTGTTGTGAGTTGGAGTGGGCCAAGTCTTTGAAAACCCAGCTCCAATGGGTAACCCTTTGTATATACGAGGATCTTTCCATCAAATCCCTGGTCACTTGTATGATCGGCTTCCATTATTTTTCCCTAACATTGGGAAAAATGCTTTTGAACATGTCGAAACTTGCAGGCGTATACTTACTTTTCTCCAAGTTCAACGTGAGGATGTTGTCTGTCAATTGTTCATCAGAACACTTCAGGGTTCAACAAGACAATGGTATGTTTATCTGCCACTAGAATCTATTTATTCATGGGCAGAGTTAGAAATCTTATTCTTAGATCAGTTTGGTCCTCATATACAAGACCACTGGGATGATTCATCCCTGCAAAATCCAATCACAGAGTTCAGTATTCCACTTGTCAATGAAGTTCTGACCATGTCATCTCTTTTCAGTCATCTTCCAAAGCATAGTCCATTACATCACAATGAAGTTGTGAATAAAACATTTGATTTGCGAGAATATAATTTTGATGACTTGTTTGGTGAAAAGCATGAAATGGATGTAAATCCAGAGCATAATGAAAATCTCAAGATCGAATCTAGCTTTGTTGAGAATGCTAGTACTAACGATGGCTGTGAATGAGATGAGGTAAACTCTTCTGACCAAGATGAGAATTAGAGTGATGAGGGATGGAAAAAGGAACATGGTTCATGCTGGATTGATATACCACATGCACAAAATTGAATAAGGGAGAAATTAGAAGAGCTGGGAGGTCTGAAACTATCAGAACTTGTTGGGACAAGTGGATGTAGGATACATCGAACTAACCAACATTCTCAGATGGACTGCCATGTCTTCCTAGGAAGGATGGATTTGTATTTCAAGCAAATGATCACTATTGAAGGAATACTTATGGAGGATCCTTGGAGTACCTATTCCCCCATTGAGAATGAGGAAGAGACACGCCTTGATGGGTTAGTGCAAGAAGATGACTTTGCTGATTTGAGTAGTAGGCAGATTGAAACAAGTGGCATGCTTCAAAATGGGATTGCTAATGAACTTGGTGGTGAAAGTCAAGGACTTGAATTTCAGCATGAAATTTTAAGGGAAGAAATTCAAGTAGATGTGCAGATCAGTCAATTGCTCAGGAAGTTCATGACGGAGTACATTTGGATGAAGTAGAGGAATGCCAAGAAAGCAACCAAGAGGTTATCTCAGAAGTTGATTTTCTTGATTTTGACTCTGATTGCTCAAATGTGTTGTTGTAATAAGGTCCTTGCTTAGTATCCACTAATCAATTTGTTCCTAACACTGGTGAATTTGATGCTAAGTGGCATGTCCTTGCTGACAAGGTGCATAAATATGAATTAAGAGAGTGTTTTCCTGTCTCTGACTTCGTGAGTTCAAATGAGTGTGAAGGAAAGCCTTGTTCACCATGTGCAAGTATCCCTGACATCAATGGTGATAAGTTGGAACCAGATTCTCAAACCCTAGGGGATGACATGTTGCAAGAGATTGTTCAAAGTGAGGCTCCATCTCAAGAAATTCAAAAATTTTTTGACTCTGTGCTCAAGATGAATACACAGATGCTATTGAAGGAAGATCCTAACTGCAAGATGAACCTTGATTTAGTGGTGTTCCATGAGCTGAGACCTAGTGAAGAGGAGATCATACACCACAAGTCTGCATTGGTAACTAAAAATCTTCAGAATCAGGTGGTGTCCTTTCATTATCCCCTGTGTTTTAATAATTTCCAGTTTGATTATGACGTTGGGGATAGTAAAACATATTTGTGGGTAAATTATGACAAAACTGAGAACCCACAATTGATAATATTTCAAGCTTTATGCTCTTAGAATGAACTTATTGCCTATAAACTTTATATTTCTGAGTATAAAGATAAATTTGCTAAGCTTAGAACTGTGCCTAGTAAGTTAAGATGGCTGGACATAATGAAAAATTAGTCAAGTCAATGTATAAATTTTTACAGTTTCGTGTTTGTAAAGCTTGGCTTTTGAGTTAGTTTAGGATTAGGATAGGTTAGTGTTAGTTTTTGGTTTAGTTAGTTTTCCTTTGTTGTCTTTTTTTTCTTTTCTTGTCCTTTCTTTTTGGCTGTAGATAGCTTGTTTTTCTATTTGTAAATTTTCTACTTTTTCTTTTGTTGTAAATAGCTTTGTTATTGTTTCCTTGTTCTTCCTTTTTCTTTTTGTCTTTCTGCTTCCTTGGTTCTTTTGGTTTCTGTTTAGTTTTGTCTTTTGTGGTTACCTGTTGCTTTCCATCTTAAAATGGTGGTTGTTATTTGAAGCATACTGTGGTCATTTGGGGAACAACCGTTTGGATATTTTCATGCTTTCTAGTAAGGTGGTTCTATCCTAAACTTTTGTCTTATGCCCATTGACAATAAAAGTTGTGGAAAGTCTTGAAAACAAGGTGAAAAGTAAGTACTCTTCATTAGCTCTCCCTGAATCTTTCACAAATCAATAAGATCATCTCCTCTTCTATTGGTATATTTGTCCTAGGGTAATAGTGTGTAGGATTTGAGTGAAAAATCTTATTTTCCAAGTGTTGTCATGAGGTCCATGGTAGTTTTCAACCTAGATCAAATGTTAAACATTTGACATATTGAAAGAAAAAGCATAATTAAATGAAATATCTAAAACTTCAAAAGAGAAATAAAATAATTATCAAAAGAGAAAAGAGATTCAATATGAATGGGTGATTCCAGTATCTCTACCGGGGCTATGGACGCCTTACTGGTAGTAGAGCAATGTTGTGAGAAAACTAGAGGTATCTCCGTCAGGGCTATGGATGCCTGACTGGTAGCGGAGCAATGCCCAAGATATCATTGCATGATAGCTAAAATAAAATCAACTCATGTAGTTCAAATCTTACATGTTGTTGTCCAAAAGATGAAGAAAACTTCATGAGAGAATGATGCAAAATCAAGCACACACATAGATTCAGGGGTAGCTACTGTTGGCTTACATTTGAGATTCTAGCTTAGCTTTGTTTGTGAAAACTGACCCAATTGGAGTTGTGATGTTCATGAACCAGGAGTTCTGGGTAGCTGAATCCTTTAGATTCATGAAAATGGTTAAACCATTTTCCTAGCCGAGTTGCCATTTGTTATGCCCTGCATAACCACCCCATTTTGATTTGGAACAAAACGGGTCCCCCTCTCTTTTCCTTTCTTTGCCTTTGGTTTTTGCTTTTCCTCTTAGAATTCTTCGGGTTTTCTCCTGAGTTCAGGATTTTCCATCCCATTCGGATTTTCCCGGATCTTACTCGAACTCCGGCTGAGCGTTTGTTGTTCGAGGATTTTTGGTCTTCGCAGAATTCTGTGTGGATCGGATTTTCTCGATGTCCTCTTCCGGATTTTCCCGAATTCCTTTGTCCCCTATTTGTTCCGGAATCTGCCTGACCCCCAATTCTCTGAAATTCCCCCTAGCTTTGATTCCGCGGGTCGGCCTGAAACCCAAGCTATTTGTATGATCATTTCGTTTGAAAATTTAACAGTACCCTACTAGCATGGGATTCATTTCAATGACCATTTTGATTTATTAACTCCTATCTGTATGATCTTTATTGTGGTTTTCTTCATTGAATGCAAGATCGAGTCGCACATAGGATGGTATTTTCTTAGGGAGCTCGACTGGAATGCCATTCCTTAATGCAATTGGTCTTAAAAATCAATTACGGTAAAAGTCGGTAGGACCTCAAAGATGTCATAGCGATCAAAATTCATGTGCAGTTCATATCGGCAAGACACCAAACAAGGTCCTGGTGACATGGAGTTTCCTATCAGCAGGAAAAAATTTCACTTCGGCGGGGGTCACCTTCTTCACCAAGAGGTCTTGGCGAAAGTTTTAAGTCTTGCCGACAGTCAACAAAGCAAAGCCTTCGGCAGGGGATTTCCTTCGGGAAGAAGTCTCGGCAACTTCTTTATGTCTAGCCGATCGCTTGCAAAGGGAGTCATGTATCGGCATAGGGTTTACTCCCCGCCAGGACGTCTCGGCAAGTGCACGATGTCTCACCGACTAATGAAAAGGAGGTCTAACATTTCTGCAGGAGTCTTCTTCTTCGGCATATGGTTTCACCGAACAGTTAAAGTCACACCAAAACTGGAAGTCCATCGGCGTAGCAAAGGGAGTTTGCTAAGAAGTCTCGTCGAACAGTGAAAGTCTCACCAACCAGTGC
The DNA here is from genome assembly GCA_007258455.2 of Sequoia sempervirens. Lineage (NCBI taxonomy): Eukaryota > Viridiplantae > Streptophyta > Pinopsida > Cupressales > Cupressaceae > Sequoia > Sequoia sempervirens. The sequence continues at coordinate 261,120,679 of VDFB02105785.1, forward strand.
AAAGGTGGATTCCATTGGTGGTCATCAGCAAGAGAACCGGTAAGTCTCGGCGACCAAAGAGTGAGTGTGCGGAGGTCTTTGCCGAGATGTGAGATGTCTATGAGACATCTCACTGACAAAGGAAAGTCACAACGACACAGATGAGAGTCACCATAGGTCTTGCCGATGGAAGAAGGTCCCATCAAAGGTCTCGAGTCTCATTGAAAATGTTCCTTGGGCAAAGCTAGATGCACTTGGTGAAAGGTCTGGGTGACTCCGGATTGTCTCAGCAAAAGAAGAAGGGGATTCAGTGTGATCTCATGCCAAGGAAACCAAGTCTCACTGAAAGAAAGATGATCTCAAGAGGATCTCGCCAAGAGATATTACCTTCGGCAAAGCGTTTCACTGACATGAAATGTCTCATCGAAACAGAGGAGGGGCTTGGTAAGAGAAGAGAGATCGAGGCAATCTCTCCCCAATTCTAATAAGTCTCAGTGACACAGAGTGAGTTCACGGAAAGGAAAGGTATGCGCCAAGAGGTCTCAGCGAAAGGATAGTCTCTTACTGGTGGTCTTCTATGAGCTCGATATAGCTTCTAAGCCCACCAAGATTTCTCACTGACTGTCTCGTGTCTTGCCGATGGCTGCCCGATGGTAAAATCACATCAGGGAGACACTAGAGGTGTCTCACCGACATGCGATGCTAAGCTAACCTCTTTAACCACCGAAGAGTCCTACGTGGCTGATGATTGCCCAATCAGGTGGGTCCCTTTCTGAGAGCAGGTGGCAATAGATTGAATGTTCAGAAGAGCAAGGAAGCCCGAGGGCTTTTCTGGAAGGATGGTCAATATACAGGGAAGTCCAGGATGTGAGAGAAGCCGAAAGAAAGATGAAAGATTAGTGACTCACAAGGACAGTTGTGGCCACTGCTGGTGAGGAGATAGATCGATATTAATGACGATATTTTGAGCATTCAAGGCAGATCGCAGGGGGAGTTCAAAGATAGACATAGAGACACAGGAGTAGGTGCTATAGCAGCAAAAGATCTACTGATCTTTTCCAGAGTGATCTTTCATCAGCATGGACAATGAGGACTCACATTGAATGCACAACCGACTCTTTTCAAAAGATCTGAGAGCCGACTCTCCTACAGTCAGCAGATATTTTTGTAAACCCTAATGCAGGGGGACATCGCTTTTCTTTTGGGTACATTCTGTATATAAGGCATTCTTGCCTCTTTGTAAAGGTTAGAAAGTGGTAGGTTAGAACTTCTAGGTTAGAATAGAGAACTTTTAGAGTAGAACTGGTAGTTATGAGTTAGATTAAGTAGAAGACCAATGTATCTTTTAGTCTTCTTAGTGTAAATGGAAACAGCTTGGAGTCACAGATTTTCTATGCGTTGGTGATTGTGCCAGTTTTGTAATTGGTGTTTATCTGTTTTATGAACAGTAGAAGCAACCAGATCTTAATCTACTTCATGTTGTGTTTCAGAATGGTGTTAGTCTTGAATTAGTCATCTAATTTGAAAGCTTTCAAGGAATGAAGTTTGTTTTTCTATTTTGTTTGAATGGTAACTTGCAATCTGCTGTTGAAATCAACACTGTGAATGGATGAAGCTGTGTGTTAGTCACAAGTTAATTTCGTTCTGCAGTTGTAGTTAGGAATTCCTTGGAAGGTGACAGGTCTGGTTAATTCAGATGAAGTGTCATTCTTTTCTGTTCCAAAGCCCTGATCCATCTTTTTACATTTCTTTAAAACCCTGGTTAGAATAGGTTTTAAGTTTATGTTTTCTCTCACAACAGTCCAAAAGCTCACACCAGCAGGCCCCTTGAATATTACTATTACATTGACCACTGAAGGACATCAGTAGAGTTGAGAAGCAACTACCAGGACCTTGGGAGCTAATATATCCATGTGATCATCTTTCTCTTTCAGGAGAAACAAAGTAGCAGTATTCTGTTTGTAATGTTGTTGTGCCATCTGGGACGTCAACAAGTATGTGCAGGATCATCATGGAAAAAATAGGCCCTTAAGTGGCAAAAAATTCAAAAAAATGAGAGTTAGGAAACTTGATGTAAAAATTTGAATAAGTTATCTATATTATTTCAAAAATATGTAAGAATAGAATGTGTATCAAATTGAATGTAGTTTCTAAACTAATAGGTTTGTTTAAGAAAAAAATCTATTTGGTGAAAATTTGAAATTTCAATGCAGTAGTACTTAAATTTCAAGGAAAAATAAGAAGTAGGTGTCTGTTTGACCACGCTGCCCATAATAAAATGATAATATGTTTTTATAAGATTTTAGATATAAGTAGAGGACTCATGTCCCAATGTGATGCATATTTTTTTGTAATTTTTTTTCCAAGTAAATAATTAATTATGAATTTTTTATTACAACTTTTTAAAAATATAAAAAACTCGTATGTCTGACCACCTTAACTTGGTCAAAACTTCATTAAATTCAATTTTTATTTTTTTAATCCTATAGTATGCAAAGCAAAGAATGTGATGCCATTTGAAAGCTATAGATATCTTTCAATCAACCTATCAATCAGGACTTTAGTTGTAATTCAAATAGAAAATGAATAATAATTACTTATTGAATTCAAATTAAAGCATAATTTATACTAGTGGAATGCTAAGAATCCCCTTTAAAAACCATTTTTCTTTCATCAATTTTGGATTAAAAAAAAGTCGTCAGCCACATACCCATTATATTGCCACTTTTTGGCCCATCATGATCTTGCACATACCCTCAAGATCCAGGACTTGATATGTGGTATCTATAATTACTGGCCCCACATGAAAATGGAGTGTGATAATTCCCTTAGAAAAACATTCCTCATCATCATATGCTTTTATGACTATTATCTTGGTGGCATCTACACATGCATCAAAGAAGCGTAGTGCCTTGACCAATTTTAAGGAGCATATGTTCAATCATGCTCCACCATCTACTAGGACTCGTCTAACCTTGTGTTTGTGGATGAAGACTTCAATATGTAATGCATCATTATGAGACGGTTTAGGTGAGGAGTATTCTTGATCTGAAAAGGTGACATGATGGGAAGTAGTCAGATATCTGACCATAGCTTCAAAGTGGTTGACATCAATGTTGGTAGGAACAAAAGACTCCTTTAAGGCCTTATCAAGGATAGCTTTATGTGAGGGAAACATGCACAATAGTTTGAGTATGAAAATTTGTGTAGGAGTTTTACCCAATTGGTCAACAAGGTTGAGTTGTCCTTTGGGTTGTGGTTGTTTAGCATAAGGACCAGGTATTGTGATCTTGCATGGACGAGTGGTGACATTACACTCTGGAGTCTTTTTAATGGTGATGGTATTAACATGTTCATTAGTAGCTTGAAGGTGATTAATTACAGGTCCACTTGAGTAGTCAAAGGCAGTATGAGTGTAATTGGCTCTGTTGTTAGTCTTTTGACCTGATGAAGAGGGATTACCTGAACCATGATCTTGCAGTGGATTTTTGTGAATGGTATGGCCCAAATTAGAAGGAAATTATTTACCATCTATTTCAATGACACGACTTTCAATAAGGTCTTGTATAATATTTCTCAACTATCTGCAAGATGAGGTTTTATGTCCTTTTATTCAATGATAATCAAAGAAGGCATTATCATCCCACCATGATGGTTTGAATTGCCTTGGGTCATGCGATTTAGGGTCTTGCAATGTTATGACATTGGACTGGATGAGTTTCTTGAGGATAGCTTCAACTGGTTCTCCCAATGGTGTGTGCACATTTTTTTGGGAAATTGTCAGTTTTGTCATTGTTGTCCTTGGTATTGATTATTTTGAATGGAATTTGTTGTAGGTGTTGGGGTAGTCAAAGGAGATTTTGCAATTCAGATCCTCTAAGTGTGATTGCAAGACCCATTGTATTTATTACTTTAGCATCGACAACACCATCATTGGTAATATGCTTGTTCTTGACCGAATATTTGTTCTTATCCTTAGTTGGGTTTGTGTTTATGTTTTTGCTTGCACATTTAAGTTCACCTTTTTCAAGGAGAGCCTTTTCAAGTTGGACTCCCTTTTCTACAAGATCTATGAAGGTAGTGCAACAATGGACTTGCAAGTTGTATTTCAATGGTCCAAAAAGATTTTGAACAAACATGTTTACTTTCTCCTTTTCGGGTATCTCAATGAGACATCGACTTGCTAGACCTTGCCATCTTTGGAAGAACAAAATGAATGTTTCACCAGTTTCTTCTTGGGTGGTTTTACATAATGTAGCAATAGTAATGTTAGTTTCATTGTTGTAGGCATAATTTTCCACAAATTTATTGGCGAGTTCATCCTATTGGATGTTCCTGATATGTGGTTGTCATTGATGTCAACACTATTGGCATTAATGTCTTAAAGGATGTATATGTCAAGGATATTGAGAAAATTGTAATGGAATAAGTTGCAGGTTGTCAATGATGTAGTGAAGTTCAGTCTGTTGGTTAGCTCAGTACGTTGATGATCAAAGGTTGTGGATTAAAGGGTTTGTTTTTGAGTATATCTAGTTTATCCACATTAAGTTTCAGAGATCTGCATGAAGATTTGATCAAGTTATGAGCAGTTGTGTTTCGACAGCTTTTTTGTTGCTTCAGTTGATGTTCTTGAATGAAGATGATGTGATTCTAGTAAGTTCAGTTGGTGTGGATGCTTCTCTGGTGATTCATGATATTTTTGGATGTTTCTAGATCATGATCTATCTATGTTGCATGTCTGCATTGATTGTTGTGCTCATGATTGGTGATTTTCTCTTGCGTGTTCATGTTTTTCATGTTCATGGATGATAGGGTAATTGTAGCATGTCGTGGATCTTCATGGAATAATTTTTTAAGGTGTTTCATGTTCAAGGATTTTTTTTTGGGTCTTCATTATGTTGTGGCTGACATTGGTCGATTCACATTGAAAATTATTTATTGTTTTGGGCCGACAGTTTGCATATGTTTTATTATTTTGTTGAAGTTGACATGTAGCGATGTAATCTCTTGTTGTGGATATATATAAGCGATTTTTTATTCCATTTGAAAGAATGTGTGTGTGTGATATATGTGAATAATTCCCTAATCATTTGAAGGCAGAAGAAAAGTATGAAGAAGAGTGAGTAGAGCGTGAAAAAGTGTTCATGTTCTTAACCAGAACTGTAATTAGGCATTAGCAGATGCTATTTTCTCAGTTCAAAATCCTACGGATGTAATCTGAATGTTTTTGTAAGACAGTGTGTCTTCCCTTGGCAAATAAGCCTTATTGTATTTGAGTAGTGAGCTCTAGGAAGTGTGCCTAAATGCATGTGCATTCCTGATTTATTCTTCTTTATAATTTTAACAGGGTATAATCTTGTGGACTAACCTCCACCATGGTTTTTCCCCTAACAGGGTTTCCATGTAAAAAATATTGGTGTTATGTGTGTTGATGATGTGTTGATGATTTATGCTTTCATGATTATTAATCAGATCTGAGAATAAGGTTAATAAGTTTAATAAGTTTAAATTTCTATGACAACTAATTCAGCCCCCCTCTCAGTTGTCTTCCCTTGTGTTCCAACAATTGGTATCAGAGCAGGTTCCTTGGAAGAAGTTTAATAGCTTGAGGTGATCCATGATGGTGACATATAAGAAGGATAGTCTGAGATTTGATGGAACAAATTATTCTCTATGGAAGACTTGAATGGAGTGTCATCTGAGATGCATTAGTGAACCCTAATAGAACATTACAAGGAATAGGTATTGTAGACACCTAAAAATGGTCTGGAGAATCTAATTAATTGAATACGACTTATTTGATTAATTAATCTTAAATTCTTCTACTTAGTAAATAAATAGAAATATTTATTTATATTAAGTTCATTTATTTATTTATATTAAGTTCATTTATTAATTCTTCTATTTTTCTCTCCTAATTAAATAAACAAAATCAAAAACTTTGTTTTATTTAATTATTATCATTTTCATCATATTATTTCTCTCTTAATTAAATAAACAAAATTAAAAACTTTGTTTTATTTAATTATTATCATTATTACTTCTATCTTAAAATTAAATACACAATCTAAATAATTTGTGTTATTTAAAATCACATTTCTTCTTAATTAAATAAAGATTGCTAAAAATCTTTTATTTAATTATCATTCTCCTTTTAATTTAATAAAACAAACCCTATAGTTTGATTTATTAAATTATTTATTCCTCCTTTTGCTAAATTTAAATAAATTAAAAATATTTAAATTTATGCATAAATTTTGCACTATTCACTCACCAATAAAATTTATTTCTCAAAATTCAAATTAATGGCACTGCCATTCACGGGAAAAGCTTCAGGGACAAACCTGCAAAAAATTCTCTCAACAACCTTCCACCCACCTTCCCTCTTATCTTGCCTGGTGTTTTCATGGGGAGAAACCATTCTCCATGATCAACTCCTTCTTCTCATCCCATGCCTTTGGATTCTCTAGAGAAAATCACAGCCCCTCATCCCGGTTTCCTGTACAATTGTGCTGCCGTGAAAGCTATAAATACAGCTCTTGGGCTACAAGAAAAGGATCCCAACTAATGCAATCTTACTCTGCAGGTTTCCAAAGCTTTCAAGCATCCAAACCATCCAACATTCTAGCATCCATCAAGCAACATTCAAACATCAAGCATTTGTAGTCATGGCTGCCATTAGAATAGAATTTGCATATTTTAATCATATTATAGTAGAATAGTTCATTTCTCATTCTCTAAGTGTCATTTTAATAGTTTAATTAGCTTACAAATCTGAGAGCTAAGTAAATTAGAGAAATCTTTAGAGTTAGAGAGCAATAGGATAGATTTTTGAAGCTTCTTAGTTTAAATTAGTTTAAATTCATTGAGTTTTAGATACAATATCCTATTTAGAAGCGTAGATGCATAGTTTAGCTTGTTTTTCCCCTTCTACCACTTACAAGTTGGCGCCCACCGTGGGGCAATACCCCATATTTTGCTAACTTTTTAAAAATCGTGTCTTACAGGTATTGACGTGAAAGTTTTCGCGGGATCGTGAGTTTTTGCAGCGTACTGGGTTACTGTTCCAGTGCACCTGGTCTCTGTTTCAGCGCTCCCGGTCTCTGTTTTAGCGTGTCTGGTCTCTGTTTTCAGCACTCCCGGTCTCTGTTTTAACGCTCTTGGTCTCTATTTCAGTGCGCCAGGTCTCTGTTTTAGCGCTCTTGGTCTCTGTTTTAGCGTGCCCAGTCTCTGTTTTAGCGCACCCGGTCTCTGTTTTAGCACCCCCGGTCTCTGTTTTAGCACGCCATAAAGTCAGAAAAAAAGAGAGTTAATAGGACATTTTGTCAGTTTACCCATATCGATAACAAGGTTTTCATCAGTCCAGAACACTTAACTCACACAAAAGGAAAGCTTTACCCCTACACCTAGATCTTGCAGCATCTTGCATAGTGTCATTATCACCAAAATATGAGATTTTCTATCAAAGTTTCCTTATCAAGGATTTTATCATCCTTCCATCATGAAACTAGATAAAACTAAATCAGATTTTAAATCAACAACCTTGACACTTATCCAATCAAATCCAAGATCAAAGTCTAGAGTAAAACTTTAAACGTTTGTATGCCTATTTTCACACGAGCAGCATATCAAAAACAACAAGAACAAGAAAATGAAAGAATAGTAGCCATGGCTGAAGAAAACCCTTGGGGATGATATAGCAACACTGATCCTCTTATTAACTCACATGAGAAAGAAATAACTACAGAGGAAATCGAGAAAGTTCAACAAGACCCTCATTTCCATAAATTTATGGAAAAGATGCTAGAGCAAGACATGGAAAAGTATCTTCTACTATTAGCTGACAAAGGTGCTAAACTTCCTAAAGACTTTGATGTCAATAAACTCAAGGAAACAGCCACACCTAACTCAACTAATATAGAAAATCCAAATCAAATAGATGCTTTGACAAGACAAATCCAACAATTGCAATTACAGTTCCAAAATATCCAACAAGGGCCAACAAAGAGATATTTATTGCAAGACATTTTCCCTTATCCATTCGACTCAAGCATTAACATGATACCATTTCCACGGTATTGTGAATACCCAACATACAACAAATATAATGGAAGAACCGATCCATTTGATCACGTACGAGAATTTTGAGCCATGAGCATAGAGTTCGCACACGAGGACTCTTACCTACTACGATTATTTCCAAGGAGCTTAGGGAATACTTGCATGGAGTGGTTTTCTAAACTGGAACCTGGGATTCAATCCTTTGAGGAACTAATCAATAGGTTCATAACACACTTCTCATTCAACATCCAACATGGGGTAACCTTAAAAGAACTCTACAACACCAAACAAGCAAAGGGTGAAAAATTTCTTTCCTTTCTCCAACGATGGAGAAGGCTATTTGCTAAATACCCTAGATCTATTCCTGAAGAGGAGAAGATAGAGATGTTCATTGATAACTTAGTAGATGACATGAATTACAGATTGGACTTACAATGTCCATCCACATTTGAACAAGTTATCGAAAAGGGGCTCAAAATTGAAGAGGCTCTAATCAAAAGAGGAACAATCAAACATTTCACTGAAGGTTCAAACAATAACCATTCCTCTAACAACAACAACGAAAAGCCAAGATTTTGGCAAAAGAACAAGAATACTGATACCATGATCGATACACACGCACCTAAACCAGTATTCACCTTGACACCAACCACTACAAACAAACAAAACAATGGTTTTAATGTCAAACAAAGTAGTGATCAAGGAAATAATCAAAACAGTGGAGAAACAAAAGCCCAATCATTCCAACGACCCTCCAATAAACAAAAATTCACACCATTAGGACAATCATTGGAATCGGTCCTCAAAGAGCTCTTAGATGAAAAACTCATTCAAGTACAAGAGGCTAGAAATTGGGACCCTCAAGTCAAACCATCATGGTGGAATGACTTACATTACTGTCACTATCATCAAAATAAAGGCCACATGACTGAAAATTGTTGGCAATTAAAACATGCGGTACAAGACCTCATAGATCAAAAGAAAGTATTTGTAGAGGGCCCTCAAACAAACAAAGATCATACAACATTCAAAAATCCTCTACCCAATTATCAGAAGGGAGAATCTTCTTCCGCAAACACCAAAGGTAAAAACGTTGGTTATGTTTATGACACAACAATCCTTTGTTTGTTCGCTATCAAGGAGGATGAAGAGTTATGCAACCAAATCAATCAGAACAATGACATTACATCTACCAATTTGGTACAACATATGGACAAATCCAAAAACCAAATCAATGTAGTCACACTCAAAGGGAAACAAGAGTACCAACCGGTTAATGCCACAACAAGGGCACAATCCAAAGTTATATTGAAAGGAGCATCAATATCATCCCCATAAGTGGATCCTCCCTCCAATCAATATAATCTCATCGATCAATTGCAGAAAATACCGGCACAAATATCAATCTTGGAACTTTTGAAGATTTCCCCATCACACAAAGAGGTTCTTGAACAAGCTCTTGTATCAACTATGGTACCTAACAATCTGGATGTGTGTCAGTTCCAAGCTATGGTGGGACATCTATTTGCACCTCATTGTCTTTCATTTTCCGAAGATGATGATGTATCACTCACCCATCCGCATAATTCCGCCCTTCACATTGAAGTCCTTATCCATAAACATCGTGTAAAATGTGTCCTGATAGATGGAGGGGCTGGTTTAAATATTTGTACCTTAAAGCTGATTCGTGCACTAGGATACTCAGATGAAGCCATTGATACAAGAAGAAAAATCACAATCAAAGCATATGATGAAGAAGAAAGTTCCTCTAAAGGATTGATCATATTATCCATTCAAGTGGGACCTATTGTCCAAAAAGTGGTTTGCCAAGTCTTAGATAGGGAACTGACATACAACATACTATTGGGACGCCCTTGGATACATGATATGCAAGCAGTACCTTCTACCTATCATCAATGCCTAAAATTTCCCGTCAATGGATAGGAGGTAACAATCACAGCAGACTACAATGACACCCAAGCTTGTCATACCTTGAAGACATCTCAGGATACCTTCATACCTAACAATAGAGAAGTTAGCACATCAGATAGTGAGCAATAGCAGAGCTTCATTTCAAAGTGGATTCCAAAACAACAAAAATCACAAGAGATAAGGGTGGCACAATCTAACCCTTCAAAGGTTGAAGAACAATTGGCTCCACTCTCACATCAATTCACCAAGGAAGTAAAAATAAGTGACAAAGGAATAAGTGAATATGGTGTTGGACACTCATTTCATCTATCACAAATGTTACCCTCCTTACAAATGTATGGACAACCATCTACAAAAACCCACAATTCAGAACAATCTACAACAGCATTAGATGGTAGATTCATAAAAGTTGGGAGTTTAGATGAAGAATCAGAAGATAAGGCCATACTAAATTGGATTTATAAGGATGAGGAAGCTTCCGCTTCCACAAGTAACATCATAGAGACAAATCAATATGGGAAAGGAAAAACTATTCTGGAGAAGATGGGATATTCAGGACAGGGACCTCTTGGGTTAAGGAAACAAGGCATAACAGAACCAATCCAGCCTCTTAGCTCCAACATAAGGATAAAACGGGACTAGGATATGTAGCAGAAAAAGGATCTCTTGATCGAGGAAAACAAAGTGTGACATAACCAATCCAAGTCCTCACAATTCAACAGAATGGCAAAACTGGACTAGGATACATAGAAAAAGCAAGAGCAGAAATCACCAATAAAACTGTGGAGCGTATTCTCCAAATAAGAGATAACTCTGAAATAGATTCAAATGAGTATGAGTGGGACAACTTATCAGATGTTTCCTATGAAGATATTCAGATTGACATTATCAAAAAATATACCCCCTAACACGAGGAAGGTCAAAGCTCAAGCTTTAATCCTATTGTCTATGAAACACAAAATTTCGATGACTCAAATGAAGATGAACGGACATCAATTGAGATAAATGATGTGGAAGAAAATACATTTGTAGGCCTCGACATAACCACAAACAACCTAGACGACATTTCCGTCCGAGCTTTCACAATCGCTGACCTCAACCCATCTAATGATTCGTTGCCTTTACTACACCCCGAGCTTATTGAATGGGAACCCCAACATCCTATTAATCTCCATATTTTTGACAATGATTCCTCCATTATTAACTACCTTTGCTGTGAGGAATCTGATACTTGTTCTACCAATACTTCTTTTAATGACGCTTTTAGGCAGGAGGATGCCAAGCCTTCCAGTTGCAAAAATATGAAAGAAAAAAATGGATCTAATGGTGAAAACCATTCTATGGCAGTATTTGATCCTAAAATAGTAAAAACAAAGAACACATCCGATGGCGAAAACCTCATTGAGGCACCAAAGGATGGAAGGTTTGACATCCTCCTGCAACATTACCATGAAAGATCATCAGTGTTGATAGAACCCACACAGTCTATTAATATTGACACAGCAGAGAAAGCAAGAATACTACCTTCCCGCATCCATGACAGATACAGAAAAGCCATATTTTATCAAATTCTTTGAAGAACGATGCATCAATTTTGCTTGGTCATACTCTAACATGCCAGGCTTGGACATAGATCTCATTATGCATCACTTATCCTTACCAGCTGGCACTAAACCAGTAAAACAGAAGCTGAGAAAAATGCATCCACATGTTGCATTATTAGTAAAAAATGATTTGAAGAAACTACTAGATGCTAGATTCATCAGATCTATTGATTATGCAAAATGGATATCCAACATTGTACCTGTTTCAAAGCCAGATAACACCATTAGAATATGTACTAATTTCTGGGATTTAAATAAGGCATGTCCAAAGGATGATTTTCCTTTGCCAAACATAGACATGATTGTAGATCTCACAGCCGGCCATCAAATGCTATCACTCATGGATGGATTTTCAGGATACAATCAAATCAAGATAGCTCCTAAAGACCAAGAGAAGACAACATTTACATGTCCATGGGGCACCTTTTGCTGGAACGTCATGCCTTTTGGGTTAAAGAATGCAGGAGCTACATACCAGCGAGCTATGACAACAATCTTCCATGATATGATGCACACCTTCATGGAGGACTATGTGGACGATATCTTAGCCAAGTCTTACACCAGGGAAGGACATCTAGAGATATTGGCCAAAATATTCGACAGGTTGGAAAAATTCAAAGTCAGATTGAATCCTAAGAAATGTGCCTTTGGAGTAACATCAGCAAAACTCCTAGGATACATAGTTTCTACAAAGGGAATTGAAGTAGATCCAGCAAAAGTCCAAGCCATTATGGAAATGTCACCTCCTAAGAATATCAGTACATTAAGATCTCTACAAGGCCGACTACAGTCCATCAGAAGATTCATCTCTCAACTAGCAGATCAGTGTCATCCATTCAACCATCTTTTGCATAAAAATGTGCCTTTTAAATGGGATGAACAGTGTGAGAATACTTTCAATCAAATAAAGCATTATCTGATGACACCACCAATCTTGGTACCACCCAGTGAAGACAAGCCATTGTTGCTATATATCACAACAACAGATATTTATTTAGGAGCCTTGCTAGCACAAGAGGATAAAGAAGGAAAAGAACAGGCAATATACTATATCAACAGGACACTCAATGGACATGAAGTAAACTACAACTTCATTGAAAAATCATGCTTAGCAGTAGTATTTGCAACACAAAAATTGTGACATTATATGCTCACTCACACTATCAAGCTCATTGCAAAAATTGATCCTCTCAAGTATTTACTGAGCAAAGCAGCCTTAACAGGAAGGTTGGCAAAGTGGGTCATGCTCCTTAGTGAGTTTGATATTCAATATGTTGAAAGGCGAGCTATCGAAGGACAAGTCATCGCCGATCAATTAGCAGATGCTCCATTATCAGACAGTCATCCTATGACCATGGAATTTCCCGATGCAGATATCCTCAATGTTACAACACAACCATGGCAACTCTACTTCGATGGATCCTACACACAACATGGATCAAGGGTAGGAATTCTATTTGTCACACCTCTTGGGCACACAATCCCATGATCATACAGGCTTACCTTCCGTTGCACTAACAATGTGGCAGAATATGAAGCTTTGATCCTTGGAATTAAAGTGGCTATTGAATGGAAAATCACAGAACTACAGGTGTATGGAGACTCCTAGTTAATCATCTACCAAGTCAACAATGATTACCAAACTAAGGATGACACACTGATTTTATACAAAAGGCTAGTGGATGACCTAAGAAAATACTTCATAGAAATCAAATTTGAGCAGATACCAAGATCAGAGAACAAAGCAGCAGATGCCATGGCCACAATAGCATCTCTTCTACAAATGCCTGAAATGCAAGATCATTATCGATTTATTGTAGAACAAGTATCAAATCCTGCATACGCAAATCCCAAATCCCAAACCATAAGCCTTTTGGATAGTGCCCAATCTTCCATTTATAAAGACATTTATACTTATCTGAAAGATAATATATTACCGCCAGATCTTTCTCGCAACCAAAAGCGCAACCTCATACGTCAATCCGCCAAACATACCATTATTGCTGACACCCTTTACCGTCGAGGCCTAGATGATACTTTTCTACGTTGTTTAGAACATGATGAATCCACTTCCGCTTTACACGAGGTCCATGAAGGAATTTGTGGTACACATTCAAGTGGATTATCTTTAGCCAAGAAACTCCTTCGTTTGGGGTATTACTGGCCACACATGGAGCAAGAATCTTATCAGTTTGTCAAAAGATGTTCAAAATGCCAGATCCATGGCAATCTTATACATGCACCAGCGCAGGAGCTACATCCATTTGCAACTACATGGCCTTTCTGTCAGTGGGGATTAGACCTGGTAGGGAAAATTCACCCATCTTCATCTAATGGACACAAGTTCATTATCACAGCAACCAAATATTTTACAAAATGGGTGGAGGCAGTTCCCTTAACCACAATCACTAGAAAGCAAATATCATCTTTCATACTTAATTATCTCATTTGTAGATATGGGATACCCCAGTCAATCATCACAGATAATGGCAGGCCTTTCAAAAACCAAGACGTCCAAGAGCTGTGTGAAAATTTCCACATCCAACATCGCTTTTCAACCCCATATTACCCTCAAGGTAATGGACAGGCAAAACCTTCAAACAAAACAATCCTAAAGATTCTCAAGAAGACTGTAAATGAAGTGGGACGTGATTGGCATGTTCAGCTTAACCCTGCTCTTTGGGCTTACAGGACTAGCATCAGAACACCAACAAGAGCTACGCCATATGCTCTTGTTTATGGATCAGAGGCAATATTACCTATTGAGGTAGAAATTCCATCCCTTCGAGTTTCACTAAAGGGACTCATTTCAGATGAGGATTATAGGGTTTCTAGACTTCAGGAATTAGAGCTACTTGATGAACGTCGACAACAAACTGTCAATCATTTGACAGCCTATCAACAAAGGATGTCTAGAAACTATAATCATAGGGTTAAGCCTAGAGTCTTCCAGATTGGAGACTTGGTCCTACGGGAAAACCCTAGAAATGAAGCAGACAGAGAAAAGAAGGGAAAGTTTGAACCTAACTGGATAGGACCTTATGTCATCATATCAGTCTATGGATCAGGAGCATACCGACTGTCTACACCAGAAGGAGACATGTTGGAGGAACCCATGAATAACATTCATCTCAGGCGATTCTACACTTAAGGCTATCTAGTGCACGGTCAATAAAGTCATCTTGATGAAAACCTGGCAAACAGGTGTCATGATGACAGAAAACAAAAAAAAAAAAAAAGGGAAAGAGGACACAATAAAAACAAGTGATGAAAACCTGGCAAACAGGCGTTACTTGTGATTTTCACCAAACTCCTCTATCTACTGGGTACAGTGTTGTTACGATTGTTTCCTTTCATATCATTTCCATCTATCATTTGAGATAATCATTATCACTATACATATCATAGCGGAGATACTATGTTTTACCCTGGCTTGGGGGCAACACCCTAGTGTTATCTGGTACAAGTAGACTTTCAGCTTACATAGAAGGGCAATCAAACATAACAACATCAAGTGGCAATCCACCAAAATCCACCAAAATCCAAAAAAAACATCAGAAAATCCAAAATCCAAAAACAAAATCAAGAAAATCCAAAATCCAAAAACATCAAAATCCAAAATAAAACATCGAAAATCAAAAACACAAAAATAGAGTCTACATCAGTCAAAAATGGAGTCTGTGTCAGTCGAACTACATGGTTTCTGCATGTATAACGTAGGCAAGACTAATCTTTGATCAGTCCCCGAGACCCCTAGGATAGGTCTTTAGGTTACATCATTTGGTCAAACGTCTGGGAATATCATGCAAACATCAACACACATATTTCAACATCGATGATCTAATCTAAATAATGATTTGAAAATAGACTAAGTAGAATTTGAATTGTTGTACATTTTATTTTATCATTTTTTTTATCATTTCTTTGGAGCTACTCAATGATGTATTGAACTAGAGAAGCAAGGAAGGAGAATGATACCTTTTCTTTGTTTGCTGTTTGTGAGTTAGTCATTATTATTTTGTGAATTTCCGCGGGAAGTGCTCTACCAAGTATCATGGATGACATTCTAATTCACTTTAAGAAAATGATTAATTCTTGTCTGTTTACGCAAGAAATGCTCAGGTCATCATTGGTCTATCTCATACCTTGATGCTTGTGTTAGCTTACAATATCAAATATCATGAAAGAAATACTCAAGTTATCATTGGTCTATCTCATATCATTGATGCTTGTATTCGCTTTCAACATTTTAAAAGCTCAGTGATGATAAAAAGCAAAATCAAAAGATTATTGAAATGACACTTAGAATTGCATGGTTAAAATAAATTGCATCCATATTAGTCTTTCATATGCATTTATAGATTGTTTCAAAAGCTACCAAATTTCAATCTCAAAAGCTACATGTATGCCCTCTCCTCATCATATCACTATCTCTTCAATAATTCTTAGGATAATATATAATTGTTTTCCTAATCACCTCTTTCTGAATCATTTTCTTTCATTTCAATCATCTCAAATTCCATCCAATCTTAATCTATTAAGTCTAGCACAAATCATTTAATTGCATCCTTGGTTTTGTTCCCAACCTTGTTACAGGCCTTGATCCAATCATCATCATCATTGGGATGTATCTTTCCCTATCCTTTTGTGTTGTTTTGGGAGGTATCTTTCCCTCATCAACAACACTCTTATCATCATCATCATCATCAATCAATCAATCTTGGCTTGCAACTTGACCGGGGCAACATCACGTTTATCCTTGAATCCATTTGTGCTTACTTACTTTTCATCTTCTCCTTCCATTATCTCTTCTTCATCCTATCCCCTATTCTATTCATCATTTTGCATCATCAAGTCCCAGTACATTAATCGATCTTATACTGGGGAATATCAATCAATTAGTGAAGTCAAATCACAAATCAACAATCATATCAAATCAATCAACATCAATCAATAAGTCTATCAATCAATCAAATCTAATCAGCTTTGTTCAAATCTTGCAATCATCAATCTATCATTGATCCTCACCTATCATGAGGTCAATTATCAATCAATCTATCATTGAATCTCACCTATCATGAGATCAATAATCTTCTAATCTATCAAGATCAACAATCAGCTGACGTGATCATCAATCATCATCATAATCAACTGGAGGAATCAATATTTCTTTATCGGGAGATAAATTGTTTCATCATTGTTTCTTCATCAAATCATCATCAAATCATCAAATCATCATAAAAATTCAAATTTCTTGAAAAATCATAAAAAAAAATCCAAAATTCATCAATTTATCTCCCGAGGGGGCATATATCACTATCATTTCGAAATTCAGCATCTGGGGCAAGTCTGGGGCATGCTTTAAAAAAACCTTTCGTCAATACTGGCAGTTGAGGAAAAATCATTCTTTGAAGCACTGCGTAAACACATCACTTCAAAGAGGGGCAAAATGTAGACACCTAAAAATGGTCTGGAGAATCTAATTAATTGAATACGACTTATTTGATTAATTAATCTTAAATTCTTCTACTTAGTAAATAAATAGAAATATTTATTTATATTAAGTTCATTTATTAATTCTTCTATTTTTCTCTCCTAATTAAATAAACAAAATCAAAAACTTTGTTTTATTTAATTATTATCATTTTCATCATATTATTTCTCTCTTAATTAAATAAACAAAATTAAAAACTTTGTTTTATTTAATTATTATCATTATTACTTCTATCTTAAAATTAAATACACAATTTAAATAATTTGTGTTATTTAAAATCACATTTCTTCTTAATTAAATAAAGATTGCTAAAAATCTTTTATTTAATTATCATTCTCCTTTTAATTTAATAAAACAAACCCTATAGTTTGATTTATTAAATTATTTATTCCTCCTTTTGCTAAATTTAAATAAATTAAAAATATTTAAATTTATGCATAAATTTTGCACTATTCACTCACCAATAAAATTTATTTCTCAAAATTCAAATTAATGGCACTGCCATTCACGGGAAAAGCTTCAGGGACAAACCTGCAAAAAATTCTCTCAACAACCTTCCACCCACCTTCCCTCTTATCTTGCCTGGTGTTTTCATGGGGAGAAACCATTCTCCATGATCAGCTCCTTCTTCTCATCCCATGCCTTTGGATTCTCCAGAGAAAATCACAGCCACTCATCCCGGTTTCCTGTACAATTGTGATGTCGTGAAAGCAATAAATACAGCTCTTGGGCTACAAGAAAAGGATCCCAACTAATGCAATCTTACTCTGCAGGTTTCCAAAGCTTTCAAGCATCCAAACCATCTAGCATTCCAGCATCCATCAAGCAACATTCAAACATCAAGCATTTGCAGTCATGGCTGCCATTAGAATAGAATTTGCATATTTTAATCATATTATAGTAGAATAGTTCATTTCTCATTCTCTAAGTGTCATTTTAATAGTTTAATTAGCTTACAAATCTAAGAGCTAAGTAAATTAGAGAAATCTTTAGAGTTAGAGAGCAATAGGATAGATTTTTGAAGCTTCTTAGTTTAAATTAGTTTAAATTCATTGAGTTTTAGATACAATATCCTATTTAGAAGCGTAGATGCATAGTTTAGCTTGTTTTTCCCCTTCTATCGCTTACAGGTATGTTATCCCACTACTGTTGCTGAGATTAAGGATGTGGAGTACAATATCAGGGCTAAGGAAGCATTGTTGAGTGCTCTGACTAATTTTGAGATGACAAATGTTATGGATCTGAAGACTGCTTATGAGATCTGGAAAAAATTGGAAACTTTGTATGAAGGTGATGCTAATTTGAAGATTTCTAAGTTGCAAAGTCTAAAAGGGATATATGAAATGTTGACAATGGGTGATTATGAGAACATTAATTCTTTCATGCAAAGAGTGAATGAACTTATTGTGGTATTAGATGTGCTAGTGGGAAATTGGAAGAATCAAAGATTGTTGCTAAAGTGCTTAGATCCTTTCATGCTACATACAAAGTCAAAGCTACTGCTATTGAGGAGCTCTGGACTGTAACATGTTGGACACTGAGAACATTGAGAGGGGGGGTGAATCAGTGTTCAATGATTTCTACTTTCAAAACAGATCTAAAATTGTCAACATCAATAATAGAACTTCATTTATCATTTCTAGCACATAATAGATGAAAACATTCAAAACATGCAGTCATATTAGTGAACAGTGCCATAACACCAAATATTTTTACGTGGAAACCCTATTAGAGAAAAACCATAGTGGAGATCAATCCACAATGTTTACTCTATTAAAAGTAAATAAAATAGGGGAATGCACTTGCATTCAGGCGCACTACCTAGAGCTCACTACTCAAAGAAAAAGAGGATCACTACCTTACATATATAGTAAAGTTTAAAACAAGATTTGAACTGAGAATACAACATCAACAAATGCTAGGATTCAATTCCATTGAAGCTCAAGATCAAATTCTGGATCTCCTGACCAGATCGCACTTCTACTCTGCTCTTCTTCTGCATTGCACTGCTTAACAAAAATGATTTCCTCTTTTTCAATCTTCCCTAGATGCATAAATACTCCTTGTTCACATATTCGCACACACACCCTCATATTTATATCAAAATGAATTATGGATCTCCTTTATATACCTGCTAATAGGAAATTCAAAAGTATGTCAACCTCACAATAGGATATAGTATTTTTATTTTATGTCGGCTTGCATCACCTAAGTGGAAGATAAGCATACCTACACAAGTCGGCTATAATTTAGTAGGGACCCAAATATAAGTAATAGAAAAACACACATTCCACATTGATCCACAAAACATCATACGAAGCATGTCAGTCATAATGGAAAATAAGCCATGAATCATGCTATCGAAACTCTTAACTCTAACTCTGACTTAATACAATACCACAAAACTCATCAGAGGATAGTGTAATTGTTAATAACTATTTCCTAGAGGTCCACACCACGAAATAATTATCCGGTACAGTGAGCAATATCATGCGTAGTTTCACTTGTGCAACTGGATGTCCTATTCTTCAAACTTACTGCCGATAGAAGTAATGCTAATACTGTGGATCATACTATTGACTCAAGTTGCCATCAATGAAAACACAAGTAGCCAAAACTGATCTCTCCAAGCCATATGCCAACAATCTCCCCCTTTAGTATTGATGGCAACACTTAGTAAAAATTTGACTAAGTGTCAAAACCAAAAAAAAAATTACTACTCGGGCCCTATGGATATCTAGGAGATTTTTCACTCATTCTCTCCCCCTTTGACATCAATGACAAAGCTCTATTATATCCGCTCTGCATTGCACTTACTTTTACTCCATTCTTTCCCCAACTGATGATGCAAAAAATTAATCAAAATTTGACAACTGTAGCAAGAGTTCAAAAAATTATTTTATACCTAGCTTTCATTTCTGGAAGGAATTTCTTCCATGAATCTACCACAATTCCAATGGTAATGATCGAGCTGTTATTTTCTGAGGTTTTGTTGATGATCTGAACAAGCGACTCAGGAATGATGATTACAGCTTCCAACTTTTCTCCTGACTTGAGCACCTCAACCATCTGCTCTAGTCTCCCTTCAGTTAGCTCTTTTACTTTCTAGAAGGTATCAATAAGAGTATTTCTAGCACAATGGACCTTTGTATGCTCATCCTATAGAGCATGAACCTTCTTCTTTGTAAAGAAAATTAGATGTGGAAACAACTCTCCTAACATCAATACCTCAGGGAAGAATGCAAATATACTTTTAAATTTTTCAATTACAGTTCAATTAAGATGCACTTTGAAATAAATATCAGAAATAGAGTATTTGACAATCACACATGAACACCAGATATACGTGGGAAAACCCTTATGGGAGAAAAACCCACCACACCAAGAGAAGTCACTTTATATTACAGTAATAAAGATTACATACAAGTTTCAGACTTATCTTTCTGATGTCTGTTTACAGTAGCATTCACCATGAACAATCTTGTACAGGAACCTTCAAGTTACAAACTTTATAGATTAGAATACATTTACTGATCATACAACCACCCAACAATCCATCAATGCAACCAACCAATCACAATCTGCAATCACAGAGTATAACCATGTCGTTCCATGTCCGTTGAGCTTCCTCATAGAACCGTCAAAATGAACAACCTTCCAACTATTCAGATTCGACTTCTCCTATTGGTCCACGAGACTCCACATAGGACTGTCAAATGGTCAAAAGAGATCCAAGCTTTGTTGGCATCTTGGTGAGACACTAACAGTGTCTCCCCGATGCCCAAAAGCTTCATATCGATGTTGCCAAGATGTTCTATCGAGCTTTCATGTGTTACACCGAAGCACCAAACAGTCGGCGAGACCTATCGCTTTTGCCAGGAGATCATAGCGAGGTCTAAAAATCTCATAGATGTGAGTTTACGATTCGACAAGAGTATCGCTCTTCGGTGAGACCTTATATCGATAATCAAAATCATAGCAATCTCAACATTCCTATCAGCAAGACTTACCGCTTGCCAAGAGGTTTCATCGAGCAACATTAAGTTACACCGAAAGCATACAACTATCGGCAAGACCTATCACCTTCGCCGAGAAATTATGCCGAATACACACAAGTCATACCGAGCACCAAGTCACAGTCGGAAAGACTTACGTCCTTTGCTGAGAGATCATACCGAACTCCAAGACTTACCTCGAAGGCTCCAACATAAAACACTGTCGGCGAGACATGTATCAATCGCTAAGACTTCTCACCGAGCCGACGTGTTACACCAATGACTTCAATGCATTATCCCATCGGTAAGACTTTCCTATCGATGAGAGCTCATAGTGAACCACTAAGACTCTCCCCGATATATGATATCTAATTGAATGGCTTGTCGGCCAAAGATCTTCATGCGGTGAAAGGTTACAATGACTACTCTATGTCACAACGATAGACTCCAAAGTGAAAGTGGTTGGCAAGACTTCTACAAGGTCACAATGACCTGTACAAAACATGATGCTACCAATCTGCTAGTTGGCCAAACATGATGGATGTCATACTGACTTGGCTCCAATGGAGGTTTCAGCCTATGATGATTGAGGCATATTTCCAACAATCTCCCACTTGATGAAGATCACACAGGAACCTCTAGAGCATAACAAAACTTACTGAAAATCATGGGCACTAAGGCCCATTGAACTGGCACACCACCGGAACTTGTCTGTGCTCACTGGCTTCATCAATGAATCTGCAACATTCTCCAGAGTATCAACCTTCTCCAAACTGACCTTTCCATCCTCCACCATATCTCGTACAAAGTGGTACTGTACATCTATATGTTTCGTCCTGGCATGGAAAGTAGGATTCTTTGCCAGACAATTTGCACTCTGAATGTCACAGAAAATAGTTATTTCCCCTGCATCAAAACCAATGTTAGAACACAAATGTTTTAACCAAACTGCTTCTTTACAAGCATGAGTAGCTGCCATGTATTCAACCTCTGTAGTGGACAAAGCGACTATAGCCTGTCGCTTACTCATCCAACTCACTACACCACCATTCAACATTAAAATGTATCCAATGGTGGACCTCCTGCTATCAATGTCCCCTGCCCAATCAGAATCTACATATCCACGAATGTTGAGAGTCCTCTGTGATTCAACCAAGTTCCCATGGTAACATAAAGAAAAATCTGAAGTCCCCTTCAAGTATCTAAACACTCTCTTAACAACATCCCAATGTGTTCTTCCTAGATTAGCCATAAATCGACTAAGTACTCCCACTGCTTGGGAAATTTTTGGCCTTGTACAGACCATTGCATACATAAGACTACCTACTACACTAGCATAGGGTACACTGGTCATGTCCTCCATCTCAGTAGGAGATTTTGGATAGTCTTCAACAGATAGATTCATTTCCTGCAAGACTGGAAAAACTAACTGCTTGCAATCATTCATGCAAAATCTCTCTAGAACAATTTTGATATACTTACTCTGACTTAGCCAAAGTTTTCTATTACTCCTGTCCCTGGTTATCTCCATCCCCAGAATATACCTTGCTGGACCAAGATCTTTCATTTCAAACTTAGTAGACAACTGATACTTAAGATCATAAATCATTAGCTTACTATTGCCTATGAACAACATGTCATCAACATAGAGAGCAATAATAAGGACTTGATCACTTTCAGCTTTGTAATAAACACAATGATTAGATTTTGATCTCACAAATCCCAAAGACAATACAAAAGTATCAAATTTTTGGTACTACATTCTAGGTGACTGCTTTAACCCATACAAAAATTTCTTTAATTTACAAACCAACTTCTCTTTACCTTTTTCAACAAAATGCTCAGGCTAGGACATATAAATTTCTTCTTCAAGATCACCATGAAGAAATGTTGTTTTCACATCCATCTGTTCGACCTCTAAGTCATACGCTACTGCAAGTGACAAAAGAAATCTGATAGATGTCAGCTTAGATACAGGAGAAAAAATCTCCCCATAATCAATTCCCTCTACCTGGGAATAACCCTTTGCAACCAATCTTGCCTTATATTTTTCAACACTGCCATCCAGACCAATCTTCTTTTTGAATACCCATTTGTAGCCAACAACTTTTCTGCCTTTAGGCAATGGCACCAAACTCTAGGTTTCATTATTTTCTAATGATGCCATTTCTTCATTCATGGCTTCCAACCAAGAGTCTGAATCAGACATTTTAAATGCCTCCTTTACAGTCCTAGGCTCATCAGTGCTAGAAATTAAAGCATAGGCACAAGTAGAATCAATCAATGAGAACCCATACCTATCTGGTTGTTTTCTTTCTCGAGCTGACCTCCTCACTGACTGAGGCTGAGGCTGAGGTTCTTCTTCTTCTTCAAAATCTATTAGAACTACTTGAGCTCTCCTCAATTTTAGGTACATTTTGAATTCTCAATTCCTCTTTCTCTGGAGTAGGAGGAATTAAAGCTACATCCTTATTGTTTTCTGACTTTGTCTCTGACTGCAGATCCAAGGTGGAAGGTTTCAGCTCATGAAAAATTACACTTCTGCTATATACAACCTTCTCTGAATCAGGATTCCAAAGCTTGTATCCTTTTATGACAGCACTATAGCCAATAAAAATACATTTGACAGCCTTGTTCTCCAATGTAGATCTTTTCACATCTGACACATGAGCATATGCCTCACAGCCAAAAATGTGAATATGTCTTAAAGAGGGCTTCTTACCAGACCACGCTTCCAGAGGTTTTTTCTCAACAAGAGCAGAATTTGGAGAACGATTAATTAAATAACATGCAGTAGATACAGCCTCAGCCCAAAACTTCTCCTCCAAGCCAACACTACTCAGCATACTTTGTGCTCTCTCCATCACTGTCCTATTGAACCTCTCTACAACTCCATTATGCTGTGGAGTATAAGGTGTAGTCTTATGTCTTTTAATCCCATGGTCTTTACAATATCTTTCAACCTCATCAAAACAAAATTCACTACCATTATCAATCCCTAAGCATTTTATTTTTCTACCAGTCTTATTTTCAACAAGGTTCTTTAATTCCTTAAATCGACTGAAAACTTCTGATTTACTTTTCAAAAAATAAACAAATGTTCTTCTTGAATAATCATCAATGAACGACACATAGTATCTTGACTTAGACAAAGAAGGAATGTCCACTAAACCAAATACATCATAATGAATATAATCTAGCAAACTAGAAGATTTGTGAAGACTAGAATAAAATGAAACATGGTGCTGCTTTCCATATATACAGTGTTCACAGAATTCAAATTCAAGGTTACAATCCTTAAGCCCCTCAACCAGGGTTTTGTTCTTCAAATTTTTTAAACCTTTCTCTCCTATGTGCCCTAGCCTATGATGCCAAAGCATAGTCTTCTCTACTTGAAGTTTTACTTCCATAGAGTTTACACAATTTGGGGCATTTCCCTCTTTACCTCCATGAGTGGCTTTTTGTGACTTTACAAAGACATTGTTACATTGAACAGCATGTACATCTAGCTTGTATAGGGTACCAATCCGAGCACCTCTAGCCAGCACCATTGAACCTCTAGTCATCTTGTAGCCATTTCCAAAGGACATGACTTGTACCCCAATATCATTCAGCATACTTACAGAAAGTAGGTTTCGAGCCAAACCTAGTATATGCATTACGTTATTTATTCCCTTTACTCTACCATCAGGAAATTGGATTCTGACTCTTCCATGGGCAACTATCTCCAAAGTTGAATCACTCGATAAGTATACCTTTCCACCATCGTATTCTTCATACTTTGTGAACCATTCTCTGTGAGATGTCATGTGGAAAGATGCTCCAAAATCAATTAGCCAGACATCATCTGATGCCTGTGTAACCAAGGCTGCAATGAAGGTGTCACCATCACTGTGAGAAGATTCATTGTCGGAAGAATACTTCTTCTTCTTCTTCTCCTCTTTACAATACTTTCGGACATGACTAGGTTTCCCACAGGTCCAACACTTCACCTTGGACTTCTTGCCAGGAGACTTTGATCTCCCTTCTTATTTCAATTTTGATTTCTTTTCCTTCTTCTTTCCTTTCTCTTTTGGTCTTCCTCTGACAGCAAGAGCCTCCTTCGCCATTTCAGAAGATTTCCTTCTCATTTCTTTTGATAGCAAAGAAGCAACAACATCTTCCTTCTTGAAATTCTATGTTGTACTCCCAATAGCCATCACCAGATGATCCTATGAGTTTGGAAAAGAACACAGTAGAAGCATACAACGATCCTCTTCTTCAGTCTTCACACCAACATATGTTAATTGAGCAAGCAACATGTTAAATGCATTCAAATGATTAGCTACAGACCCTCCTTCCTGCATTCTTAAAATATACAGCTTCTTCCTCAGGAATAGTTTATTCACCAAGGACTTCCCCTGATAAATAGATGCCAGTCTATTCCATAAGGTAGATGTAGTCTTCTCTTCATGTACATTGAGAAGAACAGAGTCTGCCAAGCAGAGCCTTATCAGCCCCTTAGACTTTCTATCTGCAAGGTCCCAATCTTCTTACTTCATGCCTGTAGGTTTAGTTCCAGACACAACAATCCAAAGATCTCGATCCACTAAGAGGTCCTCCATCTTGAGTTTCCACAACTCAAAGTTACTGCCATTGAACTTCTCTATTTCAATCTTTCCAGATGTACTAGCCATCTTAATCTGTAATTAAAAATTGACAAACTTCTACAAGACTCCCATTGAATGGAAATTGACAAAAAAAACACAACATACCCACAAGGATAACACAACTGGTCAGGCTTTGATACCACTTGTAAGGAAAATAATATGCAGAAACAACTCTCCTAACATCAATACCTCAGGGAAGAATGCATATATACTTTTAAATTTTTCAATTACAGTTCAATTAAGATGCACTTTGAAATAAATATTAGAAACATAGTATTTGACAATCACACATGAACACCAGATATACGTGGGCAAACCCTTACCGGAGAAAAACCCACCACACCAAGAGAAGTCACTTTGTATTACAGTAATAAAGATTACATACAAGTTTTAGATTTATCTTTTTGATGTTTGTTTACAGTAGCATTCACCATGAACAATCTTGTACATGAACCTTCAAGTTATAGACTTTACAGATTAGAATACATTTACTGATCATACAACCACCCAACAATCTGTCGATTCAACCAACTAATCATAATATGCAATCATAGAGTATAACCATGTCATTCCATGTCCGTCGAGCTTCCTCATAGAACCGTCACAACGAACAACCTTCCAACTATTCAGATTCGGCTTCTCCTATTGGTCCACGAGACTCCACATAGGACGGTCAAATGGTCAAAAGAGATCCAAGCTTTGTTGGAATCTCGGTGAGACACTAACAATGTCTCCCTGATGCCCAAAAGCTTCATATCGATGTCGCCAAGAATTATCGTTATCACCAAGATGTTAAACTGAAGAGCGATCCATTAAATCTTTGAGCATTGGGTTTCCTTACCGGATGTCTTCTTCCTTTGCTCTTATTTTCTGAGTTCTTTTGTTCGGATCCAGAGCTTTCACCCTTCTCATAGCCAAGACCTCTCTTGTCATTCATATTCTTCTGAATTTTGGTTATCTCATCAAGCTTAGCTGAACTTATCCTAAATTTCTTCTTGAATTCATTTGCAGTAGCAAGCTCATTTCCAAGAGTAACTATCTGTCTTTCAATTTCATGTTCATAGTTTCTGGCCTGTTGCAGTTCAACCTCCAACTTAATGGTTCTACAGTTAATTCTACAGCATTCTTCGGATTTTTCTTTCAGATACTAGGAAATATTCTCCTCATTCTTCTTTCTTTGTTCGATCTCTTTGATAAAATTCATTGTCACAAATTCCATCTCAACTTTCAAGGCTGCATTATCCTTGGCTAGCTTTTCACATTCTTCTATTATTTATTTTAGGGTTTGATTCAGATGGACATCATCCAAACCTTTACTTTATTTTTGCTTCAACTAATCACACAACTCTTTCCTCTTTTCCCTTGACCCATTTATCTTATCCTTTAGTGATTAAATGAATTTTTCAACATATGCAATATTTTCTTTCAAATCCATGACCTATGCTTTAGATTCATCAAGATCATCAAGTGCCACCATAAGCTATTTTTGAATACCACCAGCATCCATTGAGATTCAAGAATCACCTCAAGCTATTAAAATTTTGAAGAGGAACCAAAGCTCTGATACCAATTGTTGGACACTGGGAACACTGAGAGGGGGGGTGAATCAGTGTTCAATGATTTCTACTTTCAAAACAGATTTAAAATTGTTATCATCAATAATAGAACTCCATTGATCATTTCCAGCACATAACAGATGAAAACATTCAAAACATGCAGTCATATTAGTGAACACCATAACACCAGATATTTTTATGTGGAAACCCTGTTAGGGAAAAACCACAGTGGAGATCAATCCACAATGTTTACTCTATTAAAAGTAAATAAAAGAGGGGAATGCACTTGCATTCAGGTGCACTATCTAGAGCTCACTACTCAAAGAAAAAGAGGCTCACTGCGTTAAAAATATAATAAAGTTTACAACAAGATTTGAATTGAGAATACATCAACAAATGCTAGGATTCGGTTACACTAAAGCTCACGATCAAATTCTGAATCTTCTGACCAGATCACACTTCTACTCTGCTTTGCTTCTACACTGCACTGCTTAACAAAAATGATCTACTCTTTTTCAATCTTCCCCAGATGCATACATACTCTTTTTTTGCATATTCGCACACACAACCTCATATGTATATCAAAATGAATTATGGATCTCCTTTATATACCCACTAACAGGAAATTCAAAAGTATGTTGACCTCATAATAGGATATAGTATTTTTTTTTAATGTCGACTCACATCACCTAAGTGGAAGATAAGTGTACCTACACAAGTTGGCTAGAATTTAGTAGGGACCCAAACATAAGTAATAGAAAAACAAACATTCCACATAGATCCACAAAACATCATACAAAGCATGTCGACCACAATGGAAAATAAGCCATGAATCATGCTACCAAATGTCTTAACTCCAACTCTGACTTAACACAATACCACAAAACTCATCAGAGGATAGTGTAATTGTTAATAAAAGATTTCCTGGAGGTCCACACCATGAACTAATGATCCGGTACAGGGAGCAATATCATCCGTAGTTTCACTTGCACAGTCGGATGTCCTATTCTTCAAACTTACTGCCGGTAGAAGTAATGCTAATACTGTTGACTCCAGTTGCCATCAATGACAACACAAGTAGCCAAAAATGATCTCTCCAAGCCATATGCCAACATAACAAATGTAACCAAAGATATATTGATTGGTAAGCTTACTGCTTTTGAGTTGAGTGATTTTGGTGATACTCTTCCTAAGATAGAATCTGCATTCAAAGCTACTATTTACAGAAGGGATAAATAGAGATATGATCTGGGAGAAAGTTCTTCTAGAAAGATATACAAGTATGAGGAGAAAATGAGAGAGATTGAAGAAGAAGAGAGAAAATTGGATGAGCTTGAAGCACTTATTGTCAAGAGAGAAGCCAGAGGAGAAGGTAAGTATAAATGGAAGTTTCGTATTTAATGCTTTTCTTGCAATAAGATAGGTCATTTCTCATCAAGGTGTCCGGAAAGAGTTCCTAAGTCAAGACCTAACAATCCTAGATTTCAAAGGAAGTGTTATTATGATGCTGATGAAGGTGTGATAGATAATGAATCTAATAAAGGGAATGTAAGTGAGGATGAATAGGTATTTATTGCTATCAAGGAAAATAATCCTATGTCTACTGAATTTGCTAATTGTAAAAATGTGGAGAAAGCCCTAGTTGTTCGAGTTGAAGAGAAAGATGAATGGGTGATTGATAGTGGATGCTCTCATCACATGACAGGTGATAAAAGTAATTTTGTGAGATTGGAGAAGTATGATGGTGGTGTTGTAATATTTGATGATGACAAAGTAGGTGTAATCCATGGTAGAGGATGCATTTCTCTTGATGATAGCCATAGTACTGATGATTCCCTATATGTGGAAGGTCTGAAGCATAATCTTTTAAGTGTTGGATAGATGGTTGAAAAGGGATGCAATCTTCAATTTAAGGATGGAAAGTGTAGAATATTGGGGAGTTCCGGAAATGTGATTGCATCAAGTACAAAAACAAAAGGTAATATCTTTAACCTGAGTGCTATTAGTAAAAGTTGTCTTATTGCTGAAATTGATGAAAGTTGGTTGTGGCATAGGAGAGTGTGTCATATAAAATTTGAAAATATTATCAAGATAAGTTCTACTCAAGTTTTGAGAGATTTTCCTAAGTTGATAAAACCTACTAATGCTATATGCAAGGAATGTCAATTAGGGAAGAAAACTAGAGTTTCATTTCAGAGCAAACAACATTATTCAAATGAAGTGTTGGAGCTTGTGCATACTAATGTGTGTGGTCCTTCTAGAGTCAGAAGTTTACAAGGATACATGTATTTCATGTTACTCATTGATTATTATTCTAGAATGATGTGGGTTACTTTCTTCAGGGAGAAATATGAAAAGATTTTTAAGGCTATGGTTGAGACAAAGACAGGTCTAAAGATTAAATGTCTGAGATCAGATAGAGATGGTGAATTCACTTATGGCGAGTTTAATTCTTTTTGTGAAGAACATGGGATAAAGAGATAATTATCTGCACCATGGACCCCTCAGCAAAATGGAGTTTTGGAAAGGAATAATGGGACAATTGAAGAAGCTACTAGAACTATGATGTTGGAAGGAAATTTTCCTCATATGTACTGGAGAGAAGTTGTGAGTACCGTTGTTTACACACTCAACCGGGTACAATTCAAAGGTGATATTGGTAAGACTTCTTATGAGCTATGGTATGGTCATAAGCCTACTGTTAGATACTTCAAAATCTTTGGCAGTAGATGCTATATCAAAAGAGATGAAGATATAGGAAATTTTGATGCTAGGAGTGATGAAGGAATATTTCTTGGTTACTCTACTAAAATTTAGGCTTACCGATGCTACAATAAGAGATTGAGGAAAATGGTTGAAAGTGAAAATGCCAAGGTTGATGAAGACATAGCTAGACCATCCAAAACCTATGTATATGTTTCAGATGATCAAAATGATAGTTTAGATAAAGGAAAAAAAGTTCAAACTTCAAATCAAGTTCAGATCATTCCGATGAATCAAGAAAATCAAGAGGAGGGTACTAGTGAAAGTACAAAAGAGAGATCACAAGAGCCTGAAGTTCAAGAACATCCTAAGACTCCAAGTTATGTATGACTAAATCATTTAGAAGATCAGATCATAGGTGATAAGAACAAAGGTGTTCAGGCTAGGAGAAAAATTGTAGAAGAATATTGTTTGATTTCAAAGACTGGGCCTCCTAATGTCAATGAAGCATGCAAAGATGAAAATTGGGTGGAAGAAATGAAAGAAGAACTACAATAGATTGAGAAGAATGATACATGGATTCTTATTCCTAGACCTAAGGACAAAAATGTAGTTGGAACTAAATGGGTTTTTAGAAACAAACTAAATGAACAAGGTGAAGTTGTTAGAAACAAAGTAATAGTGGTGTGTAAAGGAATATCTCAGATGGAAGGAATTGACTTTAAAGAATTTTTTTCCCCTATTGCTAGGATTGAACCCGTGAGACTATTTCTTGCTTATGTTGCTTACAAAAACTACAAGGTTTATCAGATGGATGTCAAGTCAGCATTTCTAAATGGTGAATTGGAAGAAGAAGTGTATGTTGAGCAACCTGATGGATTTCAATTGACTGATCAGGGAGATATGATTTTTCGATTGAAGAAATCACTATATGGACTCAAGTAAGCCCCAAGAGCATGGTATGCCAAATTGGACAAGAATTTGTTGAAGCTTGGATTTAATAAAGGTACTGCTGATAGTAATATGTATTTCAAGATTGATCATGATAAAGATTTGATTGTTGAAGTATTTGTTGATGATATCATTTTTGGAGGAGATGATGGTTTGTGCATGAATTTTGTTGATGAGATGTAGAGTGAATTTGAGATGTCTATGATTGGAGAGATGAAATTATTTTTGGGATTGAAAATAACTCAGTTAGATAAAGGGATCTTTATATCTTAGTCAAAGTATGTGAAAGAATTGCTAAAGAATTTTGGTATATGGAAGATTCAAAGCCAGTTGGTACACCTATGGTGACCGGATGTAAGTTGACACAAGATGATGATTCCCTGAAAGCAAATCAAACTAGATACAGATCCATGATTGGTGGATTGCTCCATTTGACTCAAGCTAGACCTGACATCATGAATGTTGTATGTATTGTTGCAAGATTTCAAGTTGATCGTAAGGAATCTCATGTAACTATTGTGAAGAGGATTTTCATATACTTGAAGGGGACAGTTGATTTTGGCCTGTGGTATCCTAAAGATGATGACCCTACTTTGAGTGCTTTTAGTGATGTTGATTGGGTAGGAGATGTGAATGACAAAAAGAGTACCAGTGGTGGTGCAGTTTTCTTGGGAAATAAGTTGATTTCATGGTTAAGTAAGAAGCAGAATGTCATTTCTTTATCTACTGTAGAGGCAGAATACATTGAACTGTTGCTAACAATTGTACTCAAGTATTGTGGATGAAGCAAATGTTGAAATATATCTGAGTTGTGTATGATGAACCTATTGCTATATTCTGTGATAATTCAAGTGCAATTAACATTTCTAAGAATCGGGTGCTGCATTCAAATACCAAGCATATATCTATCAAATTTCACTTTTTGAGAGAGAAGGTGAGTGAAAAGGAAGTTATATTGGAGTATGTGCCTACTAAGGAATATATTGCAGATATCTTTACCAAGTCATTGCCTAAGGATACTTTTGAGTATCTTAGAGGAAAGCTAGGGGTGATTACCCCTCCTAACCAAAACTAAGATGCATTGACTTGCATCAGTCCATGCATTTCATAGTCATATCTTCATCCAAATTGATTTTGTGGTGGCTTCTACTCAGAGGGAGTAGTTAGATGTTCAGATATGTGGTTCAAAGTTTGTGTGTATCTTTGTCATTGATGTCAAAGGGGGAGAAGAGTCATGTGAAAAAGTTTGTGGGGAGAATAGTCATGTGAAAGAGTTGAGGATAAAAGAGTCGGAATCTAAGGGGGAGAAATTGCTAAGAGATAGTTGTGTTGATGATGTTTTTCACATTATGTGTTTCCATTAATGCCAAAGGGGGAGATTGTTGGATGTTTCTAATATGTTCCAACATTTTTTTTGTTGCTTCAGTTGATCTTCTTGAATGAAGATGATGTGATTCTAGTAAGTTCAGTTGTTTTGGATGCTTCTTCGGTGATTCATGATGTTTGTGGATGTCTCTAGATTATGCTCTATCTGTGTTGCATTCCCACATTGATTGTTGCGTTCATTATTGGTGATTTTCTCTTGCGTGTTCATGTTTTTCATGTTCATGGCTGATAGGGTAATTGTAGCATGTCATGGATCTTTGTGGAATAATTTTTGAAGGTGTTTGATGTTCGAGGATTTTTTTTGGGTCTTCATTATGTTGTGGCTGACATTGGTCGATTTACATTGAAAATTATTTGTTGTTTTGGGCCAACAGCTTGCATATGTTTTACTATTTTGTTGAAGCCAACATGTAGCGATGTAATCTCTTGTTGTGGATATATATAAGCAATTTTTTATTCCATTTTAAGGCATGTGTTTGTGTGAGATGTGTGAATAATGTTCTAATCATTCGAAGGAAGAAGTAGAGTGGGAAGAAGAGTGAGAAAAGTGTGAAGAAGTCTTCATGTGCTTAATCAGAACTGTAATCAAGCATTAGTAGATTCTATTTTCTCATATCAAAATCTTGCAGATGTAATCTGAATGTTTCTATAAGATAGTGTGTCTTCCCTTGGGCAATAAGCCTTGTTGTATTTGAGCAGTGAGCTCTAGTAAATGTGCCTGAATGCATGTGCATTCCCCGTTTATTCTTCTTTATAATTTTAACAGGGTATAATCTTGTGGACTAACCTCCACTGTGGTTTTTCCCCTAACAGGGTTTCCATGTAAAAAAATTTGGTGTTATGTGTGTTTTTGATGTGTTGATGATTTATGCTTTCATGGTTATTAATCAGATCTGAGAATAAGGTTAATAATTTTAAATTTATGTGACAAATTATTCACCCCCCCTCTCAGTTGTCTTCCCTTGTGTTGCCAACACATCCTATGATTTTATCCCTTTGGAAAGAGTGCGATCCAATCAAGTGCAGGACCTGTGAGACTTCTAGGAAAGAGTATCATCAAATAAGTATGTTCGTTTGTGACATCTATACAATTGGTCATGAATTCTCTTATATGCTCAATGGGATTAGTCTTTCCTTTGTATTTGGAGAAATTTGGTACCACATATCCTAGAGGGAATGGTTGCATGGGTAAGCTTGTGTTGAATGGATATGGACATAAATCAAGGGATGTATGGGTCTTCTTGTTTGATAATTGCATGTCCTCCACTTGTTTTTGTAAGTAAGCAAGTTGAGCCGTTAGTGCGTCTACTATAGGATTGTTGGTAGTGTCACACATGCTGGTAATTTGTATCCCATGGGTTCCCATTTGTTGTGATGGTATGTTTTGATATTGAGCATATTGTGCATTTTGAGTTGGGATTTGTTGGTATTGAGCATTTTGAGTGGGAATTTGTTGTTGTGTATGAATATGGGATGCGTATGTGGGAATATGTGTTCCAACAATCTTGAATTGTATTTGAGGAATTTGTGGCCCTTGAAAATTTTGATGACCAAATGGATTCATGTGTTGTGTCACTTGGTTTCCTTTCCCAAATTGATAAATATTACCATGTGGGAAATTTTTGTTTTTCCTTTAGGGAACACTAGTGTTGGTATTGACTTGAGTGCCTTGTGACGAGGTATTGACGCTGGGTTGAGGTCCTTGAATAGTAATTTGTCTTTTATTTCTCCCAAAAGGGTTTGATGAGGTTGTCCCCATAGCATTCGATGAGGACCCAAATAAAAGGTTTGATGAGGTTGTCCCATGGAATTGGATGAGGACCCAAATGTAGCCCCAACAGTTTGTGATGCAATTGTCGATATTTGTGGCATTGGTTGTGATATGGTTTGAGATATGGTTGATTTCACCAAACCGGATGTTGTGTTGACTGTATTGGTTTTGTTTTGAGTTGTTGTGCCAATGGAGGTAGTGTTGATTGTGTTTGTGGCATTTTGAGTTGTTGTGCCAATGGAAGTATTTTTTATTGTGTTATGTGATGGTGTTGAATGAGGTTGACTAGTTTGTGTGCCATGGTCAAGTGATGTTTCTCTTAAGGTATTAATATTGAATCCTCATGGAAATTTAGCTCCTTGGTGTAGAAGCATGGCTAAATATCATTTTGAATCTTGTAAGAGCAATTCTTCTACAAAGGAAGCCACTTCGGGGTTTTGGGTAGCAGCCTCTACGTCTTCCATGAACACATATCCATTTTCATATCTACATATATGAATTGATCAAAGGGATTATTGTGTGATGAAGATACAATGTTCATGTCACTAAAAGGATTGATGAAAGTTGTCCCCATGTCAGTGTTGTTATCAATGGTGTTTAAGTTCATGCCACTAAGATAGTTGTAAGGATTGTTTCCTTGTCCAAAGGGATCCATTTATCTTCTCTTTCTTTGTAGTTTAGTCTCAACTATATAAGATTTTCTCAAATAAAGGAGGGATAATGTGAATGAAAACCAAGTCTATGTATGAGGATGATATGACACTAAATCTATGTTTTTTGGATTTTTTTTTATAAGGAAACAATGCTAATGCAACTATGTTTTTGGTCTCTTTGGAATCAGGAGTGCAATAAGGTATGATGCAAGGTGACAATGTTTCCTAAAGAGAAGGTCCAATGCAAAGTGATAGTGAGGAATAAAAGGGAATGGAAAAAGATGGAAGACTTATGCTATGACAATGCAAATTCAAGGTATAAACAAACTCTAAGGTGTAATCAATTTTGGGAGATTTTTAGAAGAGGTTGACTAACCATCCAAAGTTTGGCCAATGTCTCAATAATGATTGTCAAAGGACTGCTTGTAAGACCAAGTGAAATGACAAAGTGACAAAGTGAGATTCCCAAACTAGAATTATGAGTTGGAAATATCTCACATAAAATGACAAAGACTAAAGGAGTGATTTTGGACTTGGTCCCATGACAATCTACTTTTGGAAGCAGTGGTTTCACAAAGTATGGAAAGTTTTCCTATTCTAAAGTCTGCAAAATGAAGACCTGAGATTTTTTCTATGCTGAAAATGATTGTGGATCCTAAGATGCAACTAGAATTTTGTGATGGTAAACCTATGGTAAACTAAATGCCAACTAAAAGGTGTAAAGATGGACAATTTTGAGAAAATATTTTCTAGTTTTCGAACAGAGACCATTGGGAAAAGATGTTTAGAAATAGATTCAAAATGTTTGATTTCAGACTAGGATAGTAACAGTCTTTTCCTAAATAACAGGAAGATGCAGTGTTTCAGATATCAGCTGTGTTGCAGGGTACAAATGCGTTCTTTCATACAGCTAATGTGTTGTAGTATTATTAGATGCGTTGACTCAAAATGCGAATGCAGTTCACTAAGTCAAATGTGTTGTTTTTTGTATCAAATGTGTTTTAGCACAGTCATATGTGTGTTACAGAGTCTCAGTTGCATTGCATTTTGAACAAGGTCTGGTTTTCTTACAAATTTTGACAAATTTATGAACTTGTCTCTGTTTGACTGTGATTTTCTAGATTTGTAAAAGGTGTTTTATGTGTTCATTGAATCCAAAAACACTTAGAAAACACATGATTTTGTCTTGAATTGTAGGAAACAAGCACATTAAATACAAGCAAAAATCCTATGAATGGCAAGGACTATATTCACTAGATTCCCACTTGGATTTCTCCAGCCATGCTTATTATTAGCAGATGACTTAGAAGCTTGGCCACACTAGCTACCCTCCACGACACTCACTTCTTCGGGTCAACCAAGCTTCAAGTTCTCATGACTCTCCCATGACAAACTCTTCATCTCTACTAAGAACCACAAGTATGTGGGGTGGCTTGGGAACGATCGTTCCTGCACCAATGAATAGAAAAGGATTTTGGCAACTACACAAATTGTTTTTAGTTAGGGAACCCGTTCAGGTGGCCACACATGATGAAAGATTAGCTTTGATAAGGAGGTTTCCCACTCTGTAGAGGTTACGCTCTATAGGTTTTTACGCACCATGTGGGTACTAAGGGAATCACTTGTCTGTGTGACACATCTGCACCTATAATTCTAAGTTTTCTAGTAGTAGTCACATGTTGGATGTTGTGGTTGTGTTGCTAATATGTGGTTTTCACTCATGTCAACACTATTAGCATTTGGTGTATCAGAAATTGTATATTTTGAGGATATTGATAAAATTGTTAAAAAGAGTGTTCCAAGTTCTCTATGGAACTGTGAAGGTCATGAAGGTGTCTTGTTTTGTACATTGAAGATCAATTAGTGTGGATTAAAGGATTTTCTACTGAGTATATCTAGTTCATCCACCAAAAGTTTCAGAGGTCCGTGTGAAGATCTAATCGTGTAGTGAATAGTTGTGTTTTGACAGTATTTATGTGTGTTCTGTCAGTGTTCCTGAGTGGAGTTTGTATGTTTCTGTTGTTGCAGATATTTCTCTATTAGTTCTTATTGTTTTTGGATGCTTCTAGATTGTGCTCTATCTTTGTGGTATGTCCACATTCATTCATATGTTCGTGGTCAAATATTTTTCTCTGAATCTTTATTTTTTCATGTTCTTGGTTGACATTGATGGTAGTAGCATGTTGTGGATCTTCGAGGTGGAATTAATTGAAATATTTTTGTGTTGGAGTTGTTAATTTGGGTCTCCACTATGTTGTGGCCGACCTTGGTGGATTCGCATTGCAAATCTATTTGTGATTTGGCCGACTTTGAAAATATATTTTATATTTTCTAGCAGACTAAGTTGGTGAAATATCATGTTGTGGATATATAAGAGAAATTATTTGAGTGAAGTTAGTGTGTGCATTGGAGTGAATGTATGCCAAATAAATTACAGATGTGTGAATAGTGTTCCTATCATTCGATTGCATAGCAGAGTGAAGAAGTGAAGAAGGTTTTTTGTGCTTAATTGGAACTGTAATCATGCTTGTGTAGAACCTATTATTTTAGTTCATATCTTTTGGATCT
Source organism: Sequoia sempervirens (assembly GCA_007258455.2). Classification (NCBI taxonomy): domain Eukaryota; kingdom Viridiplantae; phylum Streptophyta; class Pinopsida; order Cupressales; family Cupressaceae; genus Sequoia; species Sequoia sempervirens. Next base: position 261,157,981 of record VDFB02105785.1, read on the forward strand.
AATCCATATTGTTGTATTGTTGGGTAGTGAGCCCTCTTGTATTTGAGCAATGAGCTCTAGGAAGTGTTCCTGAATACATGTGCATACCCATTATTTTCTCATTATACTTTTAATAGGGTATAATATTGTGGAATAACATCCACCATGGTTTTTCCCTTAATAGGGTTTCCACGTAAAAATATTGGTGTTCTTTGTGTTTCTGATGTGTTGATTGTTCATGGTTTATTATTCATTCATTAGATATGATATTACGTAAAGTAAGGTTTGAAAAGATTTAATATTCTATGACAACTGATTCACCCCCCCTCTCAGTTGTTTGTCCTTGTTTTTCTAACAATTGGTATCAGAGCAGGTTCCTTTGAAGAAGTTTAAAAGCTGCTTGAGGTGATCTGAGATGGCATCATACAAGAAGGACAACCCTAGATTTGATGGAACAAATTACTCATTGTGGAAAGGTAGGATGGAGTGTCATTTGAAGTGCATTGGTGAACCTTTCTAGAAAATTACAAAGAATGCATATATTATTCCTTAGAATGGTCCTTCCACTGCTGATGAAGTTAAAGAGGTTGAGAATAATGTTCGAGCTATGGAAGCTTTGCTGAGTGCTCTAACAAATTTGGAAATGACAAATGTGTTAGGTCTAAAGACAACTCATGAGATGTGGACAAAGCTGGAAACTTTTTTATGAAGAAGATGTACATGTAAAGATGGATAAGCTACAGTGTTTGAAAGGAAAGTATGAAATTTTGAAGATGGGTGAAGATGAAAATATTTCTTCTTTTTTTTAGAAAGTAAATGAAATAGTGATGGGTATTAGATGTGCTGGTGGAACTCTGGAAGAAGAAGAAATTGTGGCTAAGGTGCTCAAATCATTGCCTACCTCCTACAAAGCAAATGATCATGCTATTGAAGAATTCAGATCATTGACTAATGTGACAAGAGATATACTGATTGGTAAACTTGTTGCCTTTGAGTTAAGCGAATTTGGTGATTTTGTTCCTAAGATTGAAACTACATTCAAGGCTACTGTATCCAGAAGAGACAAGCAAAGATTTGATATGGGAGGGAGTTCTAGAAATACATTCAAGTATAAGGAAGAAATGAAACTTCTTGAAGAAGAAGAAAAAGAACTAGAAGAATTGGAAGCACTGATTGTGAAGACAAAAGGTAGAGGACAAGGTAAGTATAAAGGAAAGTTTCCTATAAAATGTTTTTCTTGCAGTAAAATTGATCATTTTGCATTAAGATGTCCTAAAAGAGTCCCTAGATCTAAGCCTTACAAATATAGATTATAAAAGAAATGTTACTTTGCTGAAGAAGGAGTGATTGATGATGAGTTTGAAAAATATAATGAAAATGAAGATGGTTGGGTCTTCATTTCTATCAAAGAGAATAGTCTTGAGGCTACTGGATCTGCTAAAATTGAGAAAGCTCTTGTAGCTCGAATTGAAGAAAAGGATGAGTGGGTCATTGACAGTGGATGCTCACATCATATGACTGGTGACAAAGGAAAAATTTTAAGTCTAGAGAAGTATGACAGTGGAGTTGTGAGATTTGGTGATAACAATGCTTGTGTGATTCATGGCAGAGGATCTATTTGTCTTGGTGGTAAGCATAACACTGATGATGTTCTTTATGTTGAAGGCTTGAAGCATAATTTGTTAAGTGTTGGACAAATGGTGGACAAGGGTTATGATCTATAGTTCAAAGATAGAAGATGCAAGCTATTTGGAAAATCTAGAAATGCAATTTCTTCCGGTAAACTGACAAAAGGTAATATTTTTCATTTGAATGCTGCTAGTGAAAGTTGTTTGATTGCTCAAGTAGATGAAAGTTGGTTATGGAATGGAAGGCTATGTCATGTGAACTTTGATAACATTGTCAAAATTAGCTCCTCTCAAGTGGTAAGAGATCTGCCTAAGCTGGTAAAGCTTGCTAGCACAATTTGCAAGGAGTGTCAGATGGGAAAACAGACTAGAGTTTCTTTTCAGAGAAAACAACATAATTCTAATGGATTATTGGAGCTTGTGCATACTGATCTATGTGGTCCCTCTAGAGTCAGAAGTCTTCATGGTGAAAGGTACTTTATGTTGATTATTGATGATTACTCTAGAATGATGATTGAAGGAAATGTGTCTAAAATGTATTGGAGTGAAGCTGTAAGTACTATTGTGTACACTTTGAACTGAGTAAATGTGAATGGTAATACTAGTAAGACTCCTTTTGAGCTATGGTTTGGTTATAAGCCTACTATTAAATACTTCAAGGTCTTTGGAAGAAAATGCTACATCAAGAGAGATGATGATATAGGCAAGTTTGAAGCAAGAAGCGATGAAGTAATCTTTCTAGGTTAGTCCACTAGAAGCAAGGCCTACCTATGCTATAACAAAAGACTAAGAAAAATGGTTGAGAGTGCAAATATCAGAGTTGATGAAGATTCTGCTAAATCATCCAGATATTGTGGATATGACTCAGATAAAAATAATTCAAACCAAGGGAAGAATGTTCAGACACAAAATCAACTTCAAATTTTTCCATATGTTCCATATGTTCGAGTGGTTTCGGTAAAAAAAGTTAGTCAGGAAGTAGAGGCAAGTGCAAGTGCAAAAGAAAGAGAAGAAGAATTAGAAGTTCAAGATAATCCTAAAACTCCAAGGTATGTAAAGTTAAATCATTCTGAAAATCAAATTATAGGAGACAAAAATAAAGGTGTGCAAACTAGAAGAAATATTGTAGAAGAGTATTGTTTGATTTCCAAGATTGAGCCAAAAAATGTACATGAAGCCTGCAATGATGAACATTGGATGGAAGCTATGACCAAAGAGAAAGTTGCAGATATATTCACTAAGCCATTGTCAAAGGATAATTTTGAGTATCTCAGAGGGATGATAGGGGTAATTACCCCTCCTGCTATGAACTAGGATGCATTAATTTGCATCAATCTGTGCATTTCATGATCATATTCTAATCTAGATTGGTGTTTTTGTAGCTGCTACTCAGGGGGAGTAGTCAGATGTGTAGATATGTGGTTCAAAGCTGGCATGTGGGAAGATAATGTTTATATTTTCCATTGATGTCAAAGGGGGAGAAGTGTAATGTGAAAATTGTTGCTTATCTGGAAAAGTTCATGAAGAAGAGGCCAAGGAAGAAGAGTCAAAAGAGTGTTGATTATGAGTTGGGTTGATTGTGTTTTTCACATCATGTGTTGCCATCAATGCCAAAGGGGGAGATTGTTGGATGATGTGGTTGTGTTGTTGATATGTGGTTGTCATTGATTTCAACACTATTAGCATTTGGTGTATCAAAAGCTGTATATGCCGAGGATATTGAGAAAATTGTTAAAAAGAGTGTTCCAAGTTCTCTATGAAACTGTGAAGGTCATGAAGGTGTCTTGTTATGTACGTTGAATATTAGTTGGTCTGGATTAAAGGGTTTTTTTCTAATTATATCTAGTTCACCCACCAGAAGTTTCAGAGGTCCACGTGAAGATCTGATCATGTAGTGAACAGTTGTGTTAATTATGACAGTATTTTTGTGTGTTATGACAGAGTTCCTGAATGGAGTTTTATGTTTCTAGTGTTGCGGATGTTTCTCTATTAGTTATTGTTGTTTTTGGATGCTTCTAGATCATTCTCTATCTTTGTGGTACGTCCAAATTGATTTGTGTGTTCGTGGTCGAAGATTTTTCTCTGTATGTTCAATTTATCATGTTCTTGGCCGACATGATGTTAGTAGCGTATTGTGGATCTTCGAGGTGGAATTAATTGAAATATTTTTGTGTTGGAGTTGTTTATTTGGGTCTCCACTATGTTGTGGCCAACCTTGGTGGATTTGCATTACAAATCTATTTGTGCTTTGGCCGACTTTGAAAATATATTTTATATTTTCTAACCGACTAAGTTGGTGAAATCTCATGTTGTGGATATATAAGAGCAATTTTTTGAGTGAAGTTAGTGTGTGCATCAGATCGAATGTATGCCAAAGAAAGTGCAGATGTGTGAATAGTGTTCCTATCATTCGATTGCAGAGCAAAGTGAGAAGAAGTGAAGAAGGTTTTTCTGTGCTTAATTAGAACTATAATCAGGCTTGTGTAGAAGATATTCTTTCAGTTCATATCTTATGGATCTAATCCATATTGTTGTATTGTTGTGCAGTGAGCCCTCTTGTGTTTTAGCAGTGAGCTCTAGGTAGTGTGTCTGAATGAAAGTGCATTCCCATTATTTTCTCATTATAATTTTAACAGGGTATAATATTGTGGACTAACATCCACTGTGGTTTTTCCCCTAATAGGGTTTCCATGTAAAAATCTTGGCGTTCTCTGTGTTTCTGATGTGTTGATTGTTCATGGTTTATTATTCATTCATCAAATATGAGATTAAGTAAATTAAGGTTTGAAAAGTTTTAATATTCTGTGACAACTGATTCACCCCCCTTCTCAATTGTCTGTCCTTGTTTTGCCAGCAATTTTATATACCGGTTGGGAGTAGCTTGGATTTAGCTCATTGTCGGTTGGGTTGTTCCCTTAGGTGAGTACTTTTTTCCACAAGGTAGGCCCTCTAGATTTAATAAAAATTTCTCTTACACCTAGGATCACACAAAGGCACAAGGGGAGAGAATACTCTTATTATTAAATCGGGATTAAACAAAAGTCAAACTCACAAGATTGTTTATTTTAATGCCCAAATCAAAATATGTGGATGGAAAAGAAGCAACCCCTAAGTGTTTTTTATTCTCCAGATCGCAGTAAGGCGCAAGAGAAGTGCATACACACTAAGGAGTTATCACTACACCACAAGACACCTCAAATACTTGTTCATTTTCGCCCAACTTATTATGAGACAAGCAAAGTTCTTTTTAAGCCAATGCTATGAGAATGAAAGTAAATTTTTAGCCTTGATGAGTGTAGATGCAAGTTGTGTTCATTTTAATCCCATGAGTATAAATGCAAGTTCATTTTAAACCATAATGTGTGATATGTAAGTTGTAATTGTGGTTGTTTGTTTGTTTGTTGCTTTAGAATTGAAAAAGGATTTGTAAAATCAACAACAAAACAATGGTTAGTATCTCCTTCCAGCTTGCCACATGCTTCCAACAAAAGATCAGTAACCAAAATCCCTAACCTACTAAAACTGAAAAGAGAAAACTAGAAAATGTTGCTAAAAACTGAGAGTAAACCTGCAACAGGAAAATGTGTCATTTTGTTTGTCAAATGCAACTCAATCACAGATGCATCATTCAGGCTGTTAGATGCACTTCAACACGTCAAATGTGTCTTAGCTCTGCAGATGTATCGTTCCTGAACATAGATGTGTTGCAACGCATCAAATGCGGTTCAAAAAATTGTGTTTGCAGCGTTTCATACCTGTACCTACAAAAATGACGAAAAGGTCGTACAAAAATTGTAAAATATATTCTTGGCATCAGGTTCACCAATGTAACTAAGGTAAAAATATAGGTTAGCATGAAATAAAATGCATAAAACAAACCCTAGCTAAAAAATGAAGCACAAAGGAGGAAAATAGCATAAAAGAAAGGAATAATTTCACCAAGCAGCCTTCATGCCCTCCATGATTAACCTTCATTGCCCCTCTCCATTTGTTGTAAAATGACATTTTCCCTTAGAATTTTGTGAGCAACTTTGACCTATGACAAAGACCTAAGCAAATATTGAAGGATTGACTCAAAGTGCAAGTGTACTTAGAAATTGCAAGTATGAGATATGTGCAAGCATAGAGTTTGAAGCATGAAGTATGAAATCAAGAGATGTCCAAATGAGATTGAAACTACCTTTTTATAGAAAAGTCAATTTTGGATGAATGACTAGGATTGAAAGTTTGTCAAATCCCTAAGATCAAAGGCTAAAATTGCATGTGACAACTAACAATTAGGTTTAGGGAAAAGTTTGAAATGAAGGGCTGAGATTTGATTTTAGGAAAATCAAATCAAAGGTCAAGAATGCATGTGACAAGAGGATACTAGGCATGGAAAACAAAGTTGCTAGAAAATCAAATAATAATTTAAAATTATTTGATTTAAGAGGCTGAGTTGACCTTTTGAATTAAAAATTAATTTAATTCAAAAGTGGTGGAGTCATGTGATAGTAAATAATTATTTCAAATTATTTACTTGGTGGGAAAAATAGAAAGTGGGAGAATTTAAATAAATGATTTTATTTAAAATTAGAAGAAAAGTCAATAAGATAATTAAATAATTAATAATTATTATTTTTAATTATGGAGAAAATGGACAAGGTGGACAATAATTAAATAAATCATAGGAATTTATTTATTAATTATGGAGAAAATGGACAAGGTGGACAATAATTAAATAAATCATAGGAATTTATTTAATTATAAGAAGACATAAGGAATTAATGATGTATTTAAATAAATAAATAGTAAATAATAATAATTATTAGGAGGAAATAGTTAGGAAATAATAATTAAATAAACTTAGGAATTTATTTAATTATAGAGAGATATAATAAATTAGCGACGTATTTAAATAAAATAAATGTAATATATTTATTTAAATAGTCAGGAGGAATAAAAGATATGAATTAATTAAATAATTAAGAATTATTTAATTAATAGTTGAATTTGGACCAAAGGACATAATTAAATATTTTAATTATGTTGAGAAGAAATATGGAGAAAAATAAAGTTTGCAGGCCTAGGTCAATTTTATGTGTCTACAGGATCTTGCACATCACTTTGTGCCTTATTGTACTCACACTATGATATAAAGTGACATGGGGGTTAATGTTTTCCTTTGTTTTTCCTTCATACCTTTCTCATGCATGTGTGCCTTGGTTTGCACACCCTTTATATATGCTTGAAATTTCATGTCTGCACATTCAGATGTTCTTGGTTCTTTATCATGCACTACTTTTAGGCATTCAGTTTTAGTGTACCTATCATACCTCTCCCTTTTCAACATTATGGGGGGTTTCTACTATTGGTGTTAATGCTTCCTTAGTTTTGCGTTGGAGTGAGCTATGTATACAGTATTTGTTCCTATGTACTAGGCAGATGCAACAACTGGTCACCCATGCATTTCAATGAGATGGAGCACTTACCATATGGAAACTCTTGCATTCCTATTTCTGGAGGTGGCCTTCCATTTTTCACATGATCAGTTCTTTAGACTATTGGTACTTGTGCCATCTATATCTTTGAGTTCTTGATGTTTCCTTGGTTTGTCATCGGATTTGAGTAGTTTTGTTGGGGGAACTCATACAGATTCTTGTCTTCTTGATCCTGATCATCATATGTTTTAGCGGGGGTTCTTCTTACAACATTTTAGAAGTCATTCTTTGACAGTGTTTGAAGCTTCTTTGACAGTGTTTGCAGCTTCTTCATGCTTCAGTGGTGCTCTTTTCAGTTCATCGTTTGTTCCTATCTTTTGGAACAATCTTGTCTTGTTTGGAGGCTTCTTCAGTCCTTCACTTGGCTTTAATCTTTTTTTGGAGTGGAGTTTTTCCCATGAGGTTTTCTCTATTTCTCTGCATTATAGAGATCTTTTATCTATACATGGGTGCCTTATTTGGCTTTGTTTGTCGAGACCCATCACACATTCTTTTTTTAGGGTTTTTAGCTACTCCCTACGTTCATTTTAAGGGGGGGTGTTAGAGTTATCATGCATTAGCTAATAATTAATTAATATTTAATTGATTATTAGTCTAATTTATTCTCACACACTTTAACTAAACTTAGGATTGCTTTATTAGTTGAGTTAATATTAGATCATTATGTCTCATCTCACAAGATGTTGACACTTGTCATGATCTGATCCCTTTCTCATTTAGGGATTTGCTCTTATAAGTTTTCAACCCTCATTGTAATTACTCTCAGATATTATCTAGAGCTTCCATATCTTCTTGAAAGTCTCTTATGTAGCTTTTTCTTGTTGAAGAAGAAGAATATTGCACATATTGTTTTACAGATCTCTTGTGTGGAAGGTGTAATTGTTTGTTGTTTGATCCTATGGCTCGCGTTTTTGTGCTTGTTTCACAATTCTAACATCATCATAGGTTGAGGCATGTTTCGAAGGGATAATTTTGTTATACATTTTTCCTTAAATTTTTGATAGGATTTGAAAAAGAAGTCTTCATGAGGTTTAATAGGTTACATAGGCTCGGGCCAAAATAAATCCAATGAGAAGATCCCACGGGAAGACACAGGATTAAGGCCACTATGGTGCATACTAAATATTTCATTGTCAAAGGGAAACTTTAAGCATTTAAGCACGAGTGACGAGATAGATTCCATGGAGCATAACCATGGATGACCAAGCTTCACATGAAAATGATTTGACGTCAGGATGATGGAGAATGAGACATCTAATTGTTTCAGTCCTATTTTTAAAGGAAGGGTGATCGATCCCATCGTAGGGAAAGCAAAACCATTATGCATTTTTATCCATGCTTTCAATTTGTCATATGTGTCTTGATAAATTTCATGCACAAGTAAGAATTCTTCAGTGATCACATTCTCTCCATAGACAGGATCAATTAATATCCCATTAGTGGGCTTATCATTGATTCGGTCAGCTATGTAAAGAGGACCATCAAATGTATTTCTAATTATACCCTTAGATGAGAAAGCAATGTCAAGAGAATTTTTAGTTCAACCCTTACAAGGTAGAATTTCGATCAATCCAACCATATCATCTGTAGGATCTTGTTCAATAGTATCCATGTTTTCATCATCCATATCAACATTCATCTCATCATTAGTGGGCTTATCATTGATTCAGTCAGCTATGTAAAGAGAACCATCAGATGCATTTCTAATTATACCTTTAAATGAAAAAGCAATGTCAAGAGGCTTTTTAGTTCGACCCTTACGAGGTAGAATTTTGATCAATCCAACCATATCATCCATAGGATCTTGTTCAATAGTATCCATAAGACCTTGTTTAATAGTATCCATGTTGTCATCATTCGTGTCAACATTCATCACATCATTCTTCTTAGTTTCACTAGCTCTAAAAAATGAAATATTATGATTTGGCATGGGGTTGGTAAAGATTTGCAAGTTTTGGTTGGGAGGGGCAACAAACTTATTTACTTGATCATTAATACCTCCAATTTGAAGTTGACTAGAGTCAATGAGGTCTTGCACAAGATGTTTAAGATGCTTACAATGTTCTATATCATGTCCATTTTGTTAGTGATAATGGAAATAAGAATTTGATCTAAAGTTTGGGGGCAATGGCTTAGTAGGATCAAGAGTTCTTACAAGAGGTAAGGAGATCATTTTTTGTTCTATAAGTTGTAGCATTGTGTTATGGAGGGTATCGGGTAAGGGAGCAAATTGTCTAGCCGGATCCCCAAATGCAAAAGTATTTGTCTTATTTATCGCAGCCACTTGGGTATCCACATGTTGGGTTGGTTGAGGAGGATTTAGTTGAAGGAAGCCTTTATTCTGTTTCCTAAAAGATTGGTAATTGTTTTGATTTGTGGATTCAAAATTTTTAGGGCAGTTAGAGGTGGGTTTTGTTTCACGACTACTAATTGAGTTTTGATAATCACAAAGGGCAGTACATGACTGTACAAAGGAAGGAAACTTCATCATTCCAAGATTATCTTGTAACTTAGTTTGTAATTTTTTAATGAACATTTGTTGAAAGTGAGGATCAAGAATCTTTACGTTGATTTGGGAATAAAGAGATTGGTGGCATGAAATGTTTAGTCAAAAAAAAATTCATCATCCTTTTGCTTACATCTCATCAAATCAGCTAATGTTATCTTAGAATTCATGCGCACTTGGAAATGGTTGATAAAGGCCTCAACAAGTTCATTGAATGAACAAATTGAGTTACTTAGTAATGAGGAAAACCATTCTAAAGTAGTATCTTTCAAGGATCTAGGGAAAAGCTTAGCCAAGAGCTTATCCTCAAGGCTGAAGTCACTGCATAAGGTAGTATAAGTGGAAACATGGTTAGAAGGATCTCCTTTTCTTACATATTTCTCAAACCTAGGAATCTCTATACCTTGTGGTATTGGCCTTCTTAATATCTCCAAGGATAAGGGATTCCTTTTGACACCTAGTATGAAGGTTGGCCATTTTGATTTTGGTTTATGGTGGAAAATTTCTTTCGAAGGGATGAAACATTTTGCAAGAGTTGATTAAGGATGGCATCATTGGTCATATTTTGAGATGGAGGTGAATATGATGGAGGTGTATATTTGTTTGAAGGGGAAGTGAATGGAATTCTTATGGAAGGTAAAGTGGTAGGAGATATGACATGAGATACCACAAAGGTACTAGGATTGCTAGCGGAAATACCCAAGGTAGGAAAGAAATTACTAGTAGGTTGCATCGTTGTTGTAAATTGAGGGTTGGCATACATAGGAATAGAGGCAATGGTTGTAGGATGAGAAATTTGGGTTCCTCCTTGACTTTGGACATTGTTCGAAGTTTGAGCACAACTAGTAAGTTTACCAAAAATTTGAGCTAGGTTACGTGCAAGTTCTATTCCTTTTTCACTTTCAATCATGCAATGTATGTTATCTATGGTGGGAATAGTAGTGGTGGAAATGTTATCAATACTCACTTGATATTGTAGGTTTGCTAATTCTTCATGGATTTGGATTAAGTTTTCTTGAGGGATACTAGCAACCATAGTTTCAACACTTGTCATGCTACTTGAGGGTAAAGAGTTGTCAAGGGTATGGTCCATACCTAGTGAACTAGTGTCAACACTATGAGTGAAAGAGCTAGATAACCCAAGATCCATGATGAGTGTGCTATTACAAGATGACATGAGTCTCGAACTACATCTCACTATAGTATTAGCAATAGGACACCAAGTTGTAAAGCTCATGCAAGGGATAATCAATGAATAAAAGATAAATGCAATGACCACAAGATAGCTAATATACTTTTAATTATAATTCTTATGTTTAAAAATGCACTTGAAATGAAACCAAATTAAGCTAGATCTAATGAAATGAATGTTCAACATAAATTCATTAATTTGAAACAAAGATCTAACAACAACAAATAGAGGCACAAAAGCAAGGTTTTTAATGCTGTAAAATATAGTTTCGGACCTCTGATACAGGACTAAATCACCTAGAGGGGTGAATGAGTCCCAGTTAGGATTTTTGAAGGGTTCAAATGCTAATAAACAGTTAACATAGAATTCCCAGAAATCAGGTAAAACAACCTGTATCAGGACTAAATCGCCCAAAGGGACGAATGAGTTCCGGATGAGGGTTTTGACACTAAATTTAGAAAATTCTAAGTGAATGTTAAGGTTTGTAACTTGCATGATGACTTGACTATTTTCAATTGCAAAATTTTAGTGAAATTGAATGATCTAAGATGCAAAAATGTAACCTATATGCACTTTCACTAATGCAAGATTTAGAAGCCCTAAATGAAAATTAACTAATGCAAAGCTAATGTAAGCTAGATCTAGGACTACAATTTTCTCCAAATCAGAAATAAGGTTTCCAAAGGTCGGGTTCACCTAAATGAATTGAAGTAAATAGAGTGCTCCACTTTTTAAGAGATGAAGCACACACAAAGGGGGGGTAGGTCCTCCTTTCTTATTTCACTCTTAGTTCATTAAAGGAAACCCTAGAGATCTCAACCTGATGATCCAATTAGGAAAAAAATATTGCTACAAGGTCTCCTTAGGTGTGATTAAAGAGGGTTTCACCACTAAGCAAATGCTTAGAAAGAAGGAAATGAAGGAAATATGCAAATCTAGCTATGTAACCTAGAAAATGAACTTGAAATCAAAATAACAGACTAAGGCTAAATAGAGAAGTACCTTGAAGATTGGAGATGCCTGAAATAAGGTCTGCAATCTTAAAACATTGACTTTGATGTGAAGTAGGACTCATATGCTAGACTAGGCGATATAGTATTAGTTTAGGGTTTCTAGCTGAATCTGGAATCTGCAACTCATAAACTAGGATCTACAAAAAATGGTTGAAAAGTGGTATATTGGGACTCATACGCCCAAGGTGGCAATTTAGTCCCACTATTAGGGTTTGTCCAAAACTATGGTATCCTCTAGTGATCTTCTATAGCTTCTCTCCCTTCCAATCTTCAAGTCTGAAATTTTGAATTCTGGCTTGTAGATGACTTTTCATGAATATGACAACTTCTTGACAACTTTGACAACTTTCTTCAATCTCGCAACTTTTTCTTCAAAGGATCTTCAAGTCTCAAAACACCTAGATTTGCAATCACACATGAAGAGGAGAAAAACATTGATTTGTTAGTGGATAGGGGTTTTCCTTGGTCAAACCTCGTTTCAGAAATCAAACCTTGAAATGAAATCAAATAGAATGAAGGAATGATGAATGAACAATATGCAATGTTGCAAATCACCAAACCCTTGATATAAAGGCTGTAGTCTTATGTGAAATGTCTAGCATGAATGTAAATCTTGAATCTTGATTGTTGATATGAACTTTGATCTTGAATACTTGCTTGAAACACAAAAACCTACATCACAAATTTGTTAGCTCAAAAACACACATGATGCATGATGACTTTGACATGATGCTTGAATCTTGAATTAATGCTTCAAAGTACTTGATAATTAGCTCTTGAATGCTCTTGAATACTTGAATTTCTAGAATTCTTGAATGCTTATATCTTATTATGATTTATTAGGTCAAATTATGTGAAATAGCCTTGTATTTATACTTGTTTATGCCAAATTTCCCAAAATTACAACACTACAAGCCGACATCAGATCTAGGAGAATAAAATCCCACCAAGAATTGAATTCAAAATAGGTCCAAGGTAAAGTGGGACTCATACGCCAATTGGCACATATGAGTCCTAGTAGCCTAAACTTGGGACACAAATTTCAAGAAAAGATATGTTCTATGCAATATTTTGGATTAGGCCCTAAAACCTAGGTGGGACCCATATGCCCAAGGTGGTGTATGAGTCCCAAATCACTAGATCTGGAATACACAACCAAAAATCATGAATTATGACTGGCCATTAGATAAGTGTCGGTATTATCCTCATAAAGATGCATTAAATAAGGCTTGTGGATACAAAATAGGACCAAATAAGGCATAAAAAAGCCTGATTTTAATAGGGAGGGCCCAAACAAGTGTGAAAATGTAAAGGGATACATTTTTCTACACTACATGTACATGTGTAATTACCTATACTCCATTGATGTAGGATGTGTCTAGAATCTATGAGCACATATATTGTGCTAGCACTGTCTAAAGTTTACGAGTCCCTGGTTGATAATTAAATGCAACCTCTTGTGAAAGATGAATTGTTTAGTTAAGGATTCTCATGTCCTTTGATTTGTGTGTATAACTAGTAGCGCCAAGTTAATTAGACATTAGAGAGGCTCTACAATGTAGCCAACTTAGATATAAGAAACAAAATTATAAATGTGCAGTCTTAGCTAACATGTTAATAAATATTTGTCTCTATGGTCTAGTTGATATCACCTTGGGGAAGAGGGAATGAGTATGGGTATAAATGTTTGTGAAGTGTGGGAAAATACAAAAGGCATGTAAATTGTTTGATATAATTCTTCAAATTTTCATGGTCGCATCTAATGCCATGATTATAGGATATGCACATAATGATGTTCTTAATGAGGCTTTAAGTATTTTTAGTGAAATACTACCAAAAAAAAAAAGTGGTCTCATCAATGTAATGACTATTATATATGTGTAATTTCAAAAATTATGTACTTGTGTAATTTCACATTATGTTTCAAACTCACTTTAGTATGTACTTTAATAATAGATTTTTGATATTTTTCCAACAAATATTTTTCCCCACACTTTAAGAGAACAATATTTTTCATGTTATATCAAGAACACACATGCAGAAAATTAGTAAAGTCCCTGTAGATAGTAGTGCAACATGTAGATGTTTGCACAATGCATTGGCATCCTAAGGTTCCCTAGATTCAAAAATGTACTTTCCACATGGATTATCCATGACATGTGTGGTAACACCCAAATAGAAAACTAACACCATCCTCTCTCTTTTTGAGAAAAAAGAATAGTTGTTTTGCCATTTTTATGGACTTTTTCACATTTTTCCTTCTAGTAGCTCCATTCCTCTCTTTGGAGAAACTTTGTCAAAATACTATCAACTATCTCACTAACTCTTTTGACACTCTATCTTGGCATTCTTTTCTCTTCTCAGCAACTTGTAGTTCTAAAAAAGAATGCATTAATAGCTACATTTCTCAAATCTATTGGAGAAGATCTCCATTGTTGGTAATATTGTTCTCTTATTTTGTTATTTCTATACTTGCTCTTATTGTGTGAGACAAATTATTTATTGTAGAAGTAGAAATATATTGTTATGATTGTTAGTTACTTGCAATGGTGGTTTTCACCATAGACCAAAGTTAACATCATTATTGAATACATTTATTTTTCACTACTTTTTAATTCTTACAGAACTTAGGACTGAAAAGAACACACTATTTTATCAATTTTTTATCTTCATTGTTTGAGGAAGACAAAAAGACCAAAATGAAGTTTTGACTAAGGAAAACCCCTAAACAGCCCACATTTTTTTTCTCATTTTCTTGTGTTTGCAGGTTAGGTGGACTCTACTGTTAGCATAAATATTACATTGGTAGATTAGCATAGGAGGTTCAGTTACACAGTTACAACTGTAATCTTTCATCTATAAATATATCTTCAAAATACCTATCAATGTAAACAATATGTTTTATGCTTCTCATTTGGTATCAGTGCTTGTAAAATCTCTAGGCATGTGATAGTGTAGAGTGATGAATTGAAGCAGAGGAGTATGCTGGCCATTCGAATACAATTGGTATCTCTTACATTTGACGCCATTCTTTCCCTTTCATGCCATGTTTACTGCGTCTTTACGCCCAACCATAAAACTGTTACATAACCGTCTAGAATTGGTGAAAGCTCGTGCAAACTTTAATGGAAGGATAGACAAGGCGTGGAAAGATTAAGGATTGTAAAGGCTCTAAGGCGTGTGGAAGAGGAGAAATTTAATGGAAGCATAGACAAGGCGTGGAAAGATTCAGGCATGTAAAGGTTCTAAGGCGTGTGGAAGAGGAGAAGACACCTGAAGCGCACCAAAATTTTACTAATGGTGATATCTGGCTGATAGCGGTGGAAGGAACCAATGATCAATATATTCGGATAGTTGGCTAATAGTGGCGAAGGAACCAATAAATATGAATGGTGTGCCTATTAAAGGAGTTAGGTTTATGTAATTGCCACTTCTATGTGAGTGGGGTTGATGTAAGAAAATATGATAGATAAGTATTTTGAAAGGGATGTTGTGAATAAAAAGAAGATTGAGGAGCTTTTCAGGTTGAGCAAAAGGTAATAAAGTGTGTAGCTTTATATAGAAAGGAGGATCAGAAAGTATTAGATGAATAAGTACTGAAGGAAGAAGAAGCTATTCCTAATTTGAACCATAATTTGAACTTAGATTTTTTTTAAGATCAGAAAGCACGAGTTCGTACTTTGAGCCATCACATTGGAGGCTAGTGACATTGGAGGATGGAGGAATTACCATCATCTCAAGTCAGCTTCTCACTTTGAGATGGTGTTTTTCTTGAGAAGCATTTTTTATTTCTTTCTTATTCTTCTTGTTGATGTTGATAAATTTCAAGAATACATATATTGCAAAGTTTAATTTTTGGAGATAGGTAAGTAATTTGGTGTTGAACTCAATATGGATTGTTGTCCAACAAGTTTACAAGACTATGATCGAGAATTATACCCTTCCGAGGGTCATCAGACAACTTAATGGAGTCATATGTTTGCAGAGCTCAATATGGATTCTTGTCGAATAATTCAAGACTCGGTGATTCAAGAGTTCGGAAAATGGTAGTCCAAGAACTCAAGAATTTAGTTTGAAGCTACACCCTTCTAAGGGTCATGAGGCAGCTTGATGGAGTTCCACTTGATTCAAGATTTGTTTATCGAAAAGAAGATCTTCTCAAGAATGTACATCTATTTTGTAATCAACAAGTTTTATCATGTAAGTTTTAAAGCGGGGTCCCTTGGAAAAATGGATTCTATGTTTTCAAGAGTACATTTGTAGGAACAATGTAATAAGAGGGGAATGTTAGCATAAAAATTACATTGGTAGATTAGTAGAGGAGGTTCAATCACGTAGTTGCAAAGTTACATCTTTAATCTTCTGTCTATAAATGTATCTTTAGAATATCATTGTAAATAATCATGTTTTATGCCCTTCATCTAGGGCTCAAGCTGCACACTTTAGAGCTTTCTAGTATGAATGGAAAAGTTATACAACAACATGATGTGAATATGTTCATGTGATGTGCTAGTGTCTTGGATAGAGAACTACAAATTTTGGTGTCAAGGCCTTCTTTGTGCTTATTTTTCATTTTTAGTAAAATAAACTTAGGAAAATACTGTATTTTATGTAATTAATTTTTTTCTATTTTCTTTTAAAGTTTAAGTATTAGAAACAACATTTCATTATAATTTTAAATATTTTCCTTTATCGTTCTAGTACAACAATCTTTATGTTTTTGTGAGTAGACATAATATCTTGTTTTATTTGAAGTAAGGTATGAATTTATTTATTAAAATAAATATATTTTATGTAAATCATTTTTCCTCTTTTACAATATGCATAAAAAGATTTAGTTTAAAAGGTCTTGGAAAATTTTAAACAAATGAAGTCATGATTTAAAAATTCAAACTCCAAAACTAAAATCCTTCAACCCTATGTAAAAAAAAGAATGTTAAAATAGGGTATGGACATCCATCAACTCATAACAGAAAGAGGATTTATGTTTCACATAGTAGTTGCAAATTCCCTAATACATAGGCATGTAATGAATTTTGTCACCATAAACCCTTTAAACTATTTTATAGGAGGGTTCTCTTCCACTTTTAATAACTCCCTTTTCTATGTTTAATGGCTTATCCATAGCACGGAAAGCATTGCAGTGTTTTTTGGATGTGGTTAAAATTCTATTTGAATTTTAAAATGATTTTGAAATAACTCCCATTTTGAAATTTTACAAATAGATGAAATTGTTTCTAAGATTTATGATTTCCTTGAAATAGTTGCTAGCTTTGACAAACTATTCAAGAGATAAATGGTGACCTTTTTTATTTTGAATTATTGTCGATTTTCACCCATATTTCTATATTAGCTCTATTTATACTAGACATTTCACTATGTAAGAATGGATCTCCTAATTGGAGAAAGAATTTAGGATAGCCAAATTTCTAAATATAGAAGTTTGAAAACAAAAACCACATTTTAACAATGATAATCAACTCATTTTCAAAAGCACAAAAATATTGTGACCATCTTAAGAGGAGATGAAATCAAATCAAAGTGATTGTGTGACTGTGAGAGGAAGTAAGAAAAATACTATAAAATTTCATATTCTTACATGTGTATTTTTGTAGTCTTTTTTAATGTGATCAATTATATAAAAGTAGACTATGATAATAAGCAAACATTAAAAAAACAAATACATTCAATAAGTGATGGTGCTACTACCAAGTTGTCTAGCACATGAAATGGAGAAGTTTATGATTCCATCTAATTTATAAGAATAATGCACTTTTTATGTCTTATTATGAAAAATCTATGTTATAAATTGGAAAGATATATGACTTAGAATATGATTATAAATTTATTCAAGTTCTTATGCTTAATGTTTATTGTGATACTCTTGGCTATCTTTAGACATAATCATCAATGTTAGTGAATTAAAATATCTTTAAAGTTGCTTGTTTCTTATAAATGATGCCTAAGAATGCTATCAAATTGTTGATATAGACAAAAATTTAAGACTCTTTTGGCTGAACAAAACATATAATGACTTTAAAGATATAAATGTGCATTGTTTAAGTAAACTACTATAAATGTTTTATTTGTTCAATTCTTAACACTTTTGTCGAAAGAAGATAATAATACATTTGTGGAGGGGTATGACACAAATTTCTAACCAATTTGATGTAGTTGTATAATTATTTTTTGAATATATAGATTAGGCTTCCATGACAAATCCTTAAATAGATATTTTCTCATATCCAAAATCCACTATATTATGTAGATTAGATGTTAAATCTAAATATAGTTTTGTAGATTTTTGTGTTTGATTGTTGAAGGTTGAAGAGAGAAAATAAATCTTTAATAGATATGTAATAAGATAAATATAACAACATAACAAATTTTAATTGTATAATAGTAAGTTGTGATAATAAATAAGCATTACACTTCCTAATCCTTTTGATGATACACCCAACAATGTTTAGACTATAGAAATATATAACTCTATAAACTCTAACAAAATGTAAAACACAAGAAATACAACTTTATTTAAAATAGTACATTTTAAAAATTAGTGACACTGTAAAACTAAGCTACTCTTAGACATATTCTAATTCAAATGAAAAGTCTATTTTTACAATAAAAATAAGACAAATACTTCACTGTCCAAAATTTACTATGAACAAACAATAAAATTACTATAAACTGTTTGATCAGTCATAAAAATACTATAAAATTGTTGATAACTACTATTCATAACTTTACCCACTGAAATATACCACAGGTAATAGCTCTGCCAAAAAGATAACACTATTTAAGAATAAAACTAAAACTAATTATGCCCGCTGTTTCATAACACCTTCCTTCCGTGCTATTACTAGTAATTTAGCAGAGCTCGGGTAAACACAATCCCAAATGCTTATAAACAGCTGTACAACAAGCATACCTAGCGGACAAGGATAACAAACGTACCCAAGCATGATTTCAGAATACTCTACAAAAAGTATAAGTTAAACCTCAAAATCAAGCATTGCCACTCAACGGTAAGAGGGATTTTGGTCACAGTTGTTTTTTCTAAGGATACAAGGCTCTTCAAAATTGTTGGTTTTTTATTCAAGATTTATAATAAAAGTACAGATATTGAAAAGAACTTGAAAATGATTAAAGATTCGACACTCGGTTTTATAAATTGATGGTCTCGTAAACGTCATTAAAAATTATTCATTCATTCTGACCAGTTAATTACAATCAATGAGATAAGGTGAAGTATAATCATGCATTGAAACATCAATAACATGCACAAAACTTTGAGTAATGACTATATTACAGCGTTTTGCGAGTACGGATTAAAATTAAGCTCTGGATCTATCAATAAATTCGGGACATAAAAAACAGATTTACTTTTACTGTGGGGTTAAATTACCTTGTTCTCTTGTATTAACCGCGTCAATGGCGACGGTGAGACGCACAACGTCTGTGCGCGCGGGTGGAGGAAATGGAGCAGCGTGTGCAGGAAATGAAGAGGCGCTGCAGATGGGACATCTGCCGTGGCTCTGCAACCATCTCTTTACGCACTCCACGTGGAAATTATGTCGACACACTGGCAGCGACAACGCCGGCTGTTCCGCTTCGTCGTAATTACAGAGGCAAATAACGCACTGCTCTCCGCTCCCGTCTTCCACCTCGTCTTTAAATCTCCTGTAATTGAACAACGGCATGTCCACGTCCACCGTCTGCCTCGCGGTTGACGTTGGAGGCGACTGCTCCGCGTCGACCTTTTCACTGAAGGCCACGTATGTCACCAGTAAAATTACCGATGCGTAGGCGATGTAGAAATAGGGTGAATGGAACTGAAATACGAATTTGAAGAGAAAGAGGGGAAAAGCGAATATGAAGATCACCCATACAAATATGAAGTACAACATCCATGGCGACGAAGCGCAGCACCGTCTCCTTGCAATTAGCGGCATGCTCTGTAATTATCCTCTGCTTTATGTGGGAATTGGCATGGCTAAGTAGGGGTCTGACAGAAAATCCTGAGTAACAATAGTAAACTGCCGAACAGGAAAGAATAATATGTTGTGGCCGGCAAGCATCACTACAGCCAAAACACCCCAAATGTCGACATTGAAGACTTCCGCTTAATTTCTCTCTTTCGTTGTCGGCCTTTCTCTTTTTCATGACTTCGAAGCCAGTACAGATCTAATTATTTTTGGTTTTTTCCGTTGTCCTTTCTCTATCTACCTTGTTATTGACGGACACGGCATTGTTTTTAGTACGGTCACGCAATACTATTGTAATTAAGTTTGTTTTTTTAATTATTTATTAATAAATTGTTTTTAATTAATTAGAAACAAATAAAAATGAAATAAAATTTAATCTTTCAACATGTAAAATATTTAACTTTATAGATTTTAAAAATTATTTCTGTGGAACATGATTAGCTTAAAAAATTATATTAATGTGTTAATGATTATGTTAAATTTGTAGTTTTTTTAATTGTTTATTATTATTATTCATATTAAAATAACTTTAATGCCATCAAGATAGAATATAGACATGTAACTTTTTTTCCATTAAATACAATATCCTAAAATTTACATTATAATGATTAATATATTATTTACATAATTTTAATAATTATTAATATTAATGTGGTATATTCTATATACTGATTATGTAAAAATTCTAATATGTTTAATTTTTAATTTATGTTTTGATTTTTTTTATACACTGTGTTTTGATTTTTTTTTTTGATAGGTTGTGTTTTGATATTTTATTAATATATTACTGATATTATTTTTCTCTTTATAAAATATATCTTTAGGAAGTATTTATGTTTTTGTTAATATTATTAATATAATATATATATATATATATATATATATATATATATATATAATTTTTATAATAAAATTATTTTAATAATAATTCATAAATTTAGTTGAAAAAATTCATTTATTAAATGTTTTATAATATTTTTAAATAATATTATTTTATAAATCTTAAATATACAATTATAAAATCAATATTAGGTAAATAAAATAATAAATTATGAACTTCACTAAATTACAATATAGAAATGCAAAAAACTAATTAATAAAATTAAAATACTATAATTAACAAAACTTATATTTAATTTTATTCACATTAATATAACTTACATTTAACTATTTTCAACCCTACAAAATTGTAATTGCAATACTTTAAAGGCAAGTACTCGCCACTATATGGCACTTGTTTAAGAAGAGTATTGGGGGGTTGAAAACTTACAAATCAGTAAGTGGGTATAAGATAAAGAAAAGAGGGAAAAATGATATGCAATATCATTTCAAAAATATGGAATAAGAAAGAGAAAAATTATTGTTGTTGTGTGATTTCAAGAAGAGTTTTGAAATATTTTTTAGGAATAAGTTATGATGTAGAATGAATTATTTTGTATCTTAGTACAATTTAAAGCAATTGATTATAGGTTCTATGAAGAGGCTTAGATAAAAATTAGAACTAAAGTAGGTGCTTTCAAAAAAATTAGGAGCAACGGTGGAGTTAAGCAAAAACGGCCTTCATATTGGAAAATTTGAAGAATGGTTGAATTTAAAAAGTGGAGATGAAGCTTTTTGGGGGGAATATGTTTTCAGGCTTCTTTTGTATGCTAATGATCTTATTTTAAATGTTAGGTTTGCTCAAGGTTTACAAGAGAATTTATTTGGCCTTGAGTACTTTTGCAAAGATGTGGATAGACAAGTTAATACTAGCAAGACCAAGATCGTGATCTTTTTCAATAGAAACAAAAATAATTAGTTTAACCTTTATTTTGAGGGAAGTATTCTAGAGGAAGTAATAGAGTATAAATATATTAGGATTGACTTTAACAACAAACTTAGTTGAGAAACTTGTAGAAGGAAGACAACTTTGGGAGGATGGGGAGCGCATCTTCCCTTCAAAATAGATGCAAAGAGGTAGAGTTATGGGGTTGAAAAACTATTTGCACTCTATTTAGGCTATTGGTAATTTTGGTGGTGTTTTATGGGTGTGAAATATGGGCTAGCAACACTTTAGACACCAAATGGATACAGAGAGAGAGAATACAAAAATGCATGATTATAAGTAAATTTAAGTTAAAAGATTTAATCCCTTTGAGATTCTTCTAGCTGAAAGAGGTATAGCTCCTATCAAAGCCATTACTATGCTACATATTTTAAGATATTTGAAAAAATTAAATGGATTGAGGAAAATTGATGGCCCAATTAAATGTTTTATTTAATGATGTCTTGAGTGAAAGAAAGAAGTCATGGATGAAGAAAAACTATAGGTAGTTGAAAAATGACATATACACTCAAAGGCTTTCTCTAATAATTCCAAAGAAATAAAGACATTTTTCATAGATAAATTTCACAAATCCATGTAGTAAAAGACATTAATAAGAAAGAAGAAATATTACCTTAAAAAATTTAACCCTACTTTTGACATCAACAAAAGTACTATTTAGATTTTAATATCACTTGGAGAGAAAAGCTTTTCATGGCCCAATTGAGAACAAATTGGAGTTGTCTTCAATGTGAAATAGGTAGATGCAAAAGGCCAAAAGAATTATGGGAAAGGAGATTTTACATCTTTTGCACAACTAGAGCATTAGAAACAAAAAGATACTTTATTTGGAGTATAAAACTTACAATGATATATGGGTCAAGTACACAAGTAATTTAGTATCAACTTCATTTCAAGATCTATTCACCAAGGAGATGTTTGAGAGAATGGGGAAGTTCATTATCAAATTTAATATCAAAATATTAGCACTTCAAAAAGAAAAAATATCATTATCTAGTATCACATAGGCTATCTTTGGCATTGTGAATGTTAAAATATTTTATTATATTATGTTTACACATATAGACACCTCAAATGGACACATCACCAATTACCTAATTACATGACCATTTTCTATATAAATGATTGAATAAATTCGTATTTATCCAATTAATTATCCAATCTTCATCTTCTTATTATTTAAACAATATTTTATTATTTAATTAATAAATGTATTATTCATCCATTATTCACTCACCCCCCATTTATAGCTTAAATAGGTTAATCAACCTTCTTCTATAGTTCACCCTATGTGAATAAATTTAATTATTTACTTATCCAAGTTCCCCACCCCCTTTCAAGAAATGTAAATAAATATTTCTTTTTTAATTCCCCTTTTGTCAACTTTGCATTAGTGGACTAAAATTAATTAACCCATTATGCCCTTACTTGTACACACTAACCAAGTGGTCAAATTCTATCAAATCATGCACAATCCTTAAACATGTAAAAATGAACATCCTTTCTAATGTGGCATGACCTTGGTACCAAGTCACATGGGTCAAATGATTTTTCCATCCTTCAAGGTTACTTCAAATTACCTCTTTTCCATCTCATCCATCCACTCCTCCTAAGGGGAATCTCCACCATTGATTTCCCCTTAATCCATCTACCATCTATTTTGACCAAACATGTAAGAAAAATTGTTTATTTCATCTCCTTAAGGGTCTCAACTAATTTGAGCCTTTGATCTTTCCTTTTAATCCTAACAATCCAACATTATAGCCAAAAATTATATAAATAAGATGTCATCCTAAGACATTTTAACATCTCCTTATGCAATAGTTTTATTGGTAAGGCACTCACATACCACTAAATCCATCAATCTTGGACACAACCACCATAGACTTGGTGCAATAAGGGATGTTATTGGTGAGCTTTTATTATTTCTTCATCAATGTTTTCTAACTCTCATGCTTAATCCAAGTGAACTGCATTAGATAGAGATTAGAATAGTTTAATGTTATTTTAACTTGTTTTTGTATATACTCCAATTTTTATGTACACATCTCTATTATGCTCAATGGGACCCTCATCTATTTTACTAATCCGTTTGTGTGATGTTAGATATTATGTGATTACAAGTTATAGTTCAGTATATACACCTTACATTTTGGAATATGTAATTATGATTTGGTGGTTTTTCTCAACACACATTTCTAAACTATTTTTCATATTTTTGTCAATTTGATTTTTAGTTATTTTATAGGGGTTACTTTTTATAAGGCATTGTGTACTCATATGAACTCACTTTCTCTATTTTGTAGGTCTAATTGATGATTTTATAGGATTTTGAGCCTTTTGTAGCTTCAACATGAAATGATGTTTCTACCTTATATTTTAGTGGCTCCACCATATATTGATGTATATTTTTTCTACCTAAAATTTGTTTTTATGATCTTTGATAACTTTTAACTCACAGTTTTTTTTTTTTTAAGAATTGGTTTTGTGGGAAGAGATGCTACCAAATTTTCCTTTTAACCTCTATGTGAAAGTCAAAAAATAAGATTAAATAAAATTTTAATTAATTGTGGCTATCTTTTGTGTAAGGAGCATACTTTATTGTATTCATTCATATTTTAATGTATGCATGACATAACCCAACTTGTGTCAAGTATAAGTTTTTACATTTTTTATCTTTTGGTGTATTGTGCCTTGTTTTGGTGGTTCAACTATTTCCTAGCTCACTGATGTTGATGCTACATATTTCTAATCATTTAATTAATCATTTTTCTATCTAACTACTAGTTTGTGCAGCTTAAAATCACTTGTCAAAGACAAGCATATTAAACTATTAACACTTTTTTTGAAGCCACGATTATCAAAGAAAATATTTATCAATAATCTATGCATATTTCAATTTCTTTAGAGAAACTAACCATTGCATATTCCATATTTGTGATTACTTTCAAGTGTAGGCTCTCTCCTTACATCTTTGGGTGATGTTGCAGATAAAAATATTATATTTGATCAATTTTATGTAATTATAGTATATCTATTTATACATTTTCAATTAAAATTTAATAATAGAATATTTCATTTGAACATTGCTAATATTCACTCATAATGTTAACTATAAATTGACTAGATGAATAAAAATGAACTTTTAACATTACAAAACTACTAAAACAACTAGGCAAGCTAGAATTTGTGGTGGCCATGCCTTAAAAATAATATGGCATATATAGTTAAATTTAGAAGATCATAAAAAATTTCATGGGTTTATAATAATTAATTGTACGATTTGTATTTGCAAATATATACTAATAGTTTAAATACAATTTACTATAATACATAATATTAAATTATTTACAATAATTTATATGGAAAGAATAAGAACTTAGTATTATTTGATAATTCTTGTAATTAATAGTAGTACATTTTAGTATTCTATTTAAGATAATTAAAATAATATTTTATAAAAATATAAGTAGCAAGAAAAGATAGCATATTATATTGAAATATAAGATAAAGGGAGTTTTGAGAGAGCTCTACTAGGGTTTATGTCTTTTCTAAAGTTTATAGATTCATCCTTATGTCACTCCACACCTTTGGCGCAAGAAATATTTTAATCTTCTATATTTATTTTGAGTTTTTCAAGTAGTCATTGATATGGCCTCAAACTATTTCAACCAACCATTTTATTCTAGTGTTTATGGTTTGATAGCTTTAGGAAATGGCACCACTAAAAAAGTATCCATGAAAGTTTGTTCCAAGGTTTTCCATAAGGTGATCTTTGTGACCCTCCAATAAATGTGATTTTATCCATCCATGAACTTGATAATGCTTTCAAATGGCTTGAAAATTTTACTTTGATAGGTTTTTTTGGGAGAAATCCCCCAAAAAGCATGCTTCTTGAATGGGTTAACAAACATTGGGCACTACATGGGGTTTGTCTATATGTTGTTCAAAACCAATAGTGGTTTACACTTTCTAGGAGATCCTGATTTTTGTTGAAATCACATATTTTTAGAAAATATAATGATTTAAGCCTTCAAAAGTTCCATTTAAAGGATTCCAAATGAAGAGGCTTTGATCAAACCACCTTAGACCAAGCCCCCTTAGATAGAGCCCTGCTAGTTTTAAGACATACCTATAATGGAGTCTCCTTTACACCTATCAAAATGTTGATTAAAAACCACTTTTGATTTACTTTTTGGGGGATCAAATGAATTCATTTAAAATTTACTTTTTTGTAAGTATGTATTCATTATTATAAGCTTCCAAAAAAGTATAATTTTAATTAAATTTAACTTGATTATTATATTTATTTTTTATTTCTTGTGAATGTAGGTTTTTCACTGAAAATCAAGCTCTATGTTTTGCACATGTGGAAAAGTAACAGATTATCATAAAAAAAATTGAAAAATATGAGTGCACTAGATATTTAAGTCCTTGATCCAACAAAAAAATAAAAATTGAATTTCAATACATACAAAAAAATTTATGTGTTATATGGTCTTCCTATGTTTGAAATGTAATTGGTTTGACTTAAAAACTTGATTAAGGAAAAATTATTCAGTAAAACACTATCTAACCAAGTGGAAGCACTAGATATTGGAGTTACAAATATAAATTGAAAAGAATTAGAATTTTATCCTTCATGGAAAAACAGTTATGTGTTATATGGTGAGCGTCGCTTATTTAAAATGTTGTTTTATGAAAAAAACTAGTTTTCGAGAGAGATGGAAAAATAAGTGCAATTTGATTCCAAAATTTTTGAAAAAAATATATTTAAAATCTACAGACAAAATTTCATGAAACTCTAGTTTGCATAATCTTCAAATTCCTCATGGTTTAGCCGCTATAAGTGCCCGAAAATGAAGATTTAGTTAGAAAAAATTATTTTAGTGTCCAGTTTGGCCAAAAAATGTAAACCACTATTGTGGGATCACCAAAGGATTCTTTCTTTCCCACTTTGTTGAGGCAAGCCATCCATGCTAAGGTCATCCTCAAATATGGCCCATGGTATATTCATGCATCTCTATTATTATTCAACTATCCAAGTGCATGAATTTTCCATCTCATATGAAAAAATCCTTTATGTTCTATTTTGTATTTATTCTACCTATACCCTATTAGAACTTCTCGAACAATATTGTTTCTTGTCTTAGTAAATTCATATGTGTTGAACTTGATATGTTTTATCAAGATTTTCCATAAAAGTGTGTGTCTTAAGATTGATCTTTCTAAATATTTGAAATAAGTTGTAGATATCTTGATTGGACATCTTTTCCACACCTAGCATGTGTTATACTTTAATTTTCCCAATACTTGTTTTGGATGTTGGTTTGCTAAGCATAAAATCAAGGACTACCATTTCGTTAAGTACTACTTGATTCAAATCAACTTGCCTATTTAGGCTCCTTATAAAATTAAAGAAAAATTGATTATGTAATACAAACCTTAAAATAAGGATTCTAGTTCTAATTTTCCTCGTGTAATTTTCTAAAGAACTTTGGAATTGTTGGCACAAGAAAAGATGGAAAATATAAAAATATATATATTTTTTATATTTTCTATGTTTTAATAAATTGCATATTTGGATGTCTTTGGAGCAAAATTTAGGGTTGAAATTGTCATCAACCCCTTAAATTAAATAGCCAAAGGTATTGGATTTAAAGGGACTAAAATTAGATCTCTTCAAGACCTTTTGAATGAGGTATGAAAGTCCTCAATTTGACCAACAAACTAAAATTTATGAGCCCAGCAAGTTGGGGTACACAAATTCACATAATTTTTTAAAATTTTGGTTTTATTTGTTATTTTCTCATAGCCAACTATTCATTTCAAATTACTATGGTTGTGGCACATTCATGTTTTGATTAGAGGTAAAAGACGGGTTTTGAAGGGGCCTGGAACCCTTTACAAAAAGGAACAGCTAAAGCAAAAAGGGAACAACATTAAACAACCATCGCCCCAAATTCAGCAAACCACTAGCCAAAAAATAGCCAGAAATTGGCAAACACCATTACATATTGTTCAAAATTTCAACAACTTCCATCTCACTAGCAGCAAGCTTCTATCCCTTAACCCCAATATCAGAAACCTCAATACTCGAGGCCCCATCCTAATTTTTCAATCTATTTCTAGTCCTAACCCTAGGCCCACCAGTTTTTACCTCACAACTTAGAATAGAACCTTTAGCAGCACCCTTAACAGCAGCATCCTCCACCAACAACTTACCCTCAGCAGCCATAACATCAACAGACAAAATTTCCTTTCTCTTTTTAGGGGAGAAAGCCATCGCAGAGTCTAACATAGTCAAGACTTTAGGGGCTTCTCCACTCTTCATAACCACATTCCACATTTTATCAGTTTTCTCCTCAAGGTATAACATTCTTCCCTCCATACTATGTTTCAGATTGACGATTTCCTCTGCCACAGTATCAACAACAGTATTGAGACCAGCCATTAACTTTTCAATTTGGCTTTGGATCGAAGGGTCCTTAGCCTTGCAAGCAATACTTCTAATACGAACATTGTTCCTATTGATCTCATGAAAGAACCATTTAAACAGTTTAAAAAGCACATTAACACTGTCACGGGCCAATCCCAACACATCAAAAAGATCCTCCCTATCAAAATTTTCAATGTGATTTCCCATAGCAACGTCCTCTTCAAAAGAACTCTCATGAACCTTAATCATCCTTACCTTTACCAGCAAGGACAAGATACTTCATCCTATGAATGGAATTGGAAATTTTCTCCACAACAACCTTCCTCTTTTGAATCATATCTGCATCCGCTTTATTAGTTCTCACAGCGTGTTCACCACCCACAACTCTAACCTTCTTCTACTTCGGAAACCCTATGACAATGCTCGGAAAATCCTCACCATGGAAGCCACCTCTCAGAGAGAGAGGGACATCCTTCTCCATGTGTTGACCAGGTTTCAAAACCCTTCTCTTTTGGTTTCCCTCCTTAGGTTCTTGCACATGTCTAGACGCAAAGGGAGGAGAAGAATCTTCCCCATAAAAAACATTTTTATCTTTGCCCCCCTTAGAAGGAACAATCGCCTCCACATCATCATTACAAGTCATATAACCTGCTTCCTCATCCATTTTCATTTTCCCAGATTTACCCTGAACAAGGGATATGGGGACCTCCTCCAAAGAGGCATATGAATCAGGGACATAGTCAACATCATCATCCTTATCCAACTCAAACTCTTTATTTAAAATAAGCCTCCTCTTCCTCAGTTTCTTAGAAGCCATTTCCTCACCCAACTCAGTTTCATAACCCTCCCTAGCTTTAGTAGAAATATCCTTTGGAGAAACAAGAGTTCTATGGACATCATGAGCTTTCACATGTTCATAAATCAAAAGAATCAACCCCGAATGCAAAACAGGGTTTTTTAGGATTCTTCCTATGCTCTTTAATCCCACAGTCCATCGACACCAGCAAATAATAGGGAAATGGCACCCATTTTTTGTGCCTAAAATGGTTAAGCAATAGAAAATGGTAATTGTTAATGGTCGTGTATCTTCCTTCCAGGGTTACATACCTCACGATTTCTTCGACAACATCCCGCTAAAGAGCTTTCAGGGAACTCAGATATCCACCACTCTTCGCGGGCTTCAAGTCATCAATCTCTTCTTCTTAAAGAAAAGGGACATCACAGCCTGTGATTCTTTCTTATCCTTGTACACTTTCATACCCTTAATTGCTAGGCTAGTAATCTAGGCTATGAATTCCTCATCCACCACAATTTCCCTACCACCCAAGTCCAGGGTTCTCCCTTTCCACCCTTTCTCCACCAATTCAGTAACCTAAGGATATTTCCATCCAGTTTCTCCATGAAAGGAGTTAGACCACCCTTTTCTAAAATCTCCCACACCTCCTTTCTCCCACAAGATTTGAGCTTGACACGATTTATGTCCCCACCCATGACAATAGAAAACATAGACCAAGCACTCAACGGGAAACTCAAAAGGAAGCAACAAACACCACCCAGAACTGAATTAACCAACAAAAGACTCTGGAAGCTTATGTGACTAACACCCACAATCCGTGTGAAGGTAGCCACAGGACATACATACCATAATGAGTTTGAACTATGTGCCATATGATAGCCTTTCCTCAAAATCATAACCATAACATCCTTACTAATGACATTCAACCACATGAGCAAGGACATGCACACCTTAATGAATAAATTAACTTTCATTTCTAACAATAGTCGTGGCCTCATAAGGGATAGGGTCATTTAAATCCCAGACCTTACTATCTCTAACACCAAAGTTAGCGAAGAAATTAGCTAACTTGTTTCCCTCTCTCAAAATATGGGAAATATAAACATTATCAAAGGATTTAATAATTTCAATGGAATCCTTGATCAAGGCCTCAATTGTCCAAGACGGGGGAGATATATTCTTCAAATTATTAATAATTTTTAGAGAATCACCCTCCAACCAAATCTTCCTGTACCCTCTTCTCTGAGCCAAAACAAGACTATGGTAGGTAGTCGCCACCTCCGCAAAATGGTTTGTCTGGGTTCCCAAAGGGATTGATATGCCTCAAAATGTATATATTAACTCTATTTTGGATTAAAATGTGGCTTTGAAGGCTCACATCTCTTAATTCATCATTTTTTCCATATTGTCTACCATTTATAATACCACGGGTTCTCATTCACAACAAGTACTTTTTATTTGAATTTGTAATTAAATTTAGATCATTGGTATCAGATGGGGAAAACTCCTAAATTTTATATTGCACATAGTCAGGCTATCAAAGGCTAGGTGGTGCAGGAGCACCTAGGCCAAATCCAAACTTAGTCTGCATAATTTTGGCTTGTACCTGATCTTGGCCAAATCAGGATTTCTTTGTGTTGGTTTTGATCTAGAGAGGTCTTGTTAGTGGGGATGAATTA
This sequence comes from Sequoia sempervirens, assembly GCA_007258455.2. NCBI lineage: Eukaryota > Viridiplantae > Streptophyta > Pinopsida > Cupressales > Cupressaceae > Sequoia > Sequoia sempervirens. Next base: position 261,188,506 of record VDFB02105785.1, read on the forward strand.
GTCATTAGGACTAAAACATCTTAGCTAATCAATGTTGGTTGATGTTATTAAATTTTGGCTTTCTTAAACTTTGGACTGCCTAAGTTGCAATATGGGGCAGTAAATGTGGGCCAACCATATTCTTGTTGTTAAAAGATTCTATTGAACAGCTAGGAAGGTATTTGTTATGCAATCAAGGTGTTAGAGGTCCAAGGATTCGGGATTATGGCATAATGGAAATTGTAAACTGTTGTTGTAAAGCTGCATGGCAAGATTCAAGGAATTGCATGCAAACTCGTGGTAGTAATCCCTTGAAATCAGGAGAAACAGTGGAGCAACTTCCCTTGAATGTTGGAAAAAGGAATCCAATGTGGCTCGTAGAGGAGAAGAAGTTATATTGTAAAAACAAGTTTTGGTGTGAGAAAAGGAAGACAGTTAGTAGATTTTGAAAATTTTCTGTGTTTTGAAAAACCTCGTGTGTTTTCTGTCAACTATGATATTATGAACTATATGCTCTGTTTGGCATTGGAGTAGAGATTATTTAACCTGATATAACATATTTTCTCTTTTAGATAGCTTGTTGATTCAAGATACATGCATGGTAGTTAAGTTTTGTGTTGCCAGGGACAGCTAAAGACTGTATTTCTGTTTCTGCCCACGTACCTTGAGGAACAGAGTTTAGATAAGGCATTGTGTGTATAGATCTCTCATTGTTTGAGTTCATTAGGTAGATATAAATAGGAACTTTCTGGTATTCAAGTAGTTTTAGGATTGAGTTGTTGGTTCTTTTCAAAGATTAGGAAGTAGGGACTGTCTCTCTGTTTTGAGTAGTGTAACTTCAAATGGCCCTCCCATAGACACTGTCCCTGGGGATCCCCTAAGATTAGTTGAATATGGGAGAGGAGCCATCCTATTGTATATATTTAGAGATAGGAGTGGTGAGGAATCAAGCACTGAGTTTTAATCCCAAACCCTAGGCGAGCTAGGTCTGCCCGGTTAGGGAATTGGGAGTGAAAAACAAAGAACCAAGGCAGGGGAAGGTACATTTGTATGACCAAAGTACATTACCAGGTGGACTATGCTTAAATAAAAGGAAATCAGAGTGATGAAGGACTGAGCAATTCTCTAGAGTGAGAAATCAACAAGCAAACAACAAAACCCTAGGAAATAGGGCAATTAGCCCTCCTCTCCAAGATCTCAGGAGTCAGCTGTACGGAATAGTAGAGGTCTGAAACCCAAATGAAAGATTTAAAGCTAGGAAAAGGGTATCTGGAAATGTCCTTTGTTTGATAGGTTATGTGTCAAGTTGGAGAGAAAAAATCCAAATACCGACTGGTAAGGGCTAGTAGAGAGTTAGGCCTGTCCAAGGCAAGTTCACAAAAATAGGTGATTTAAAGTTGAACCCAAGGCAAGATGCATCCATTTGGAGGAAAAACACAAGAAACCAGTATCTCTAGCTCCCCTGTAAGAAGGTCAAGTTAGTTGGAGAATAGGGCACTTAGATTCTTCTAAGTCCTGAAAAGAGCACTCAAATTACAACAGGTGTTGAATCTTCAAGGGTAAAGTACAAGGATGAAAAATCTTTGAGGAGAGTTGGAACAGGGTAAGAATAGTCTTTTAAGCCCAAAAAGGAACCTTTGGTAGCAGGTACCAAGAAGGAGATAGTGGAGAGTTTCCTAGAAGGCAGTACAAGCAACCCTTGGAGTTTTAATACATCATATTGGTATCAGATGCCAGGTTCAGATTCAAGGCTTGTGATTAATGAGCCAATCCACTGAGTCAGTAGGAGAGAATACACCAGAGGAAGGAACCATGGTGACAAATGCAGAGCTAGCAAAGAAAGTAGAAGAGCAAGAGGAAGATAACCGGTTGCTCAGAGAAAGGATATCTTAGATGGAGAGACTCCTGGATGAAGTCCAAGAAACAACAGATACTGTGAAGGAAAAGATAAAGAAGAAAGAATAACAGGAAGCCAAGGAAAAAGAGGTGGAATTGGAGGAGGAAGCTCCAAAGCCTGATCCTGTTCTGGCAGAGGAACCATTCTTGAAGGCATTGCAGGCCTTGAGTGGTAAAGCATTGGATGGTGTGCCACTTTTTCGTGGACAAATGGACCCAGATTCAGTTGTGGACTGGATTGAGAGTATTGAGAATCACTTTGAGTGTGATGGCATAACAGAGGCCCAAAAGGTAAAGGTGGCCAAGTCAAGGCTGAGAGGAGCAGCTCTCACATGGTGGAAGTTTGTGCAATCTGAAAGAGAGAAAGAAGGCAAAGGTCCTATAGTTTCATGGAGAGGAATGGTGACTAAGATAAGGCAGACTTATCTCCCAGATGATTATGAAGTCCAGTTGCATAGGAGAAGACACAATCTGAGGAAAAAGGACATGGATGTTCAAACATATACAGAAGAATTCCAAAAACCATGCCTTAGATCAAAGGTGGTTGAAGATGAAAGCATTAGGTTAGCAAGGTACCTAAATGGACTCAAGTGGTCAATCCAGGAAGATATGAGCTTGGTAAACTTCAAAACAGTACACCAATGCTATCAAATGGCCTTGAAGATAGAGGAGAAAGGCAAAAAGAAGCAGGAACAAAACCCCAAAGGTAGAGGTAAAGGCAAAGACAACAAAGGACAAAGAGGAAGCTATAGTGGAAGAAGCTCAGAATCAAGAGCCCAGGGAGAAGTCAGATTTTCTGATCAGCAAGAAGGAAGTTCTAGTAGAGGTGGTAGAGGAAGAGGTTTCAGCTCCAGAGGAAGAAGTGGTGGACAAGGAAGAGGTAGTTACTTCACCAACATGAAATGCTATCATTGCAACCAGTTGGGACACCCAGCCTATAGATGTCCTGAGAAACGAAGCACTTCTCATGGAGGAGATAAGAGAACCAATCTGATTCAAGATGAAGCAGCTGCAGAAAATAAACAATCAGAAGTACCTTTGAACTCAGAAGAAGGTGAGAATCTCATGATGAGAAGGACTTTGATCAAAGAACCGGTTAGAGAAGAGCCAAGCCAAAGAAGATCCTTGTTTAGGATAAAGTGCAAGATGATGGGGAAAGTGTGCAAGGTGATTATAGACTCAGGTTCTACTGACAATATTGTGTCAGAGGAGGCAGTCAGCAAATTGAAATTAGCAAGAATACCTCACAAGAATCCTTACAAGGTCACATGGCTCAACAAGGGTCAGCATGTCTTGGTGAATGAACAAGCATGGGTGGAGTTTTCAATTGGCAAGTACAAAGACAAGGTATTATGTGATGTGTTACCTATGGATGCATGCCACTTGCTCCTAGGTAGGCCATGGAAATTTGACTGTCAAGCTGTGCATGATGGAGCTAAGAACTCATACACCTTCAAGAAGGACAATGTAACCTACAAGATTCAATCTTTGTTGGAAGACACTGAAGTGTAGACAGCAGGTTCTAAGCTGCTATTAGCTGGTGAAAAAGAGTTCTTAAAGGCTTTAGAAGAAGGAGAAGGAGTTGGCTATGTAGTCATGATCAAGCCAAGAGAAGTAAGCAAGGAGAAGGCAGCTGAAAAGCAAGAGTTACCCAAGGAGATTCAAGACTTGTTGCAAACCTATGAAAGCATTGTAAGTAGTGGTCAACCAGCAACCTTACCTCCTAAAAGAGCCATAATTCATAGGATAGACTTGATACCAGGAGCTACCCTTCCAAACAAAGCAGCCTACAAGATGACACCTCAACAGAATGAGGAGATAGCTAGGCAGATTCAAGAACTACTTGACCAAGGTCTTATTAGGAAAAGCATTAGTCTTTGTGCAGTACCCACTGTCTTAGCACCTAAGAAAGGAGGAGAATGGAGGCTTTGCACTGATTCCAGGGCAATAAACAAGATAACCATCAGGTATAGGTTTCCTATCCCTAGGATTGAAGATCTCATGGATTGTCTAGGTGAAGCTAGGTACTATACCAAGATAGATTTAAAGAGTGGTTACCACCAAATTAGAATACATGAGGGTGATGAGTGGAAAACAGCCTTCAAAACCAATGAGGGTCTTTATGAGTGGCTAGTTATGCCATTTGGTTTGTCTAATGCCCCCTCCACATTCATGAGACTCATAAATGAAATTCTCCAGGACTACATTGGAAAGTTTGTAGTAGTGTATCTTGATGATATACTAATCTATAGCAGAACAAGAGAAGAGCACCTCCAACACATTGAGCTGATTTTCAAGAAGCTACAGGAGGAGAAGTTGAAGATCAATCTAGAAAAGTGTGAGTTCATCAAAACAGAGCTGGTGTATCTTGGTTTTGTGCTATCACATGGCAACTTGAAGATGGATAGCAGCAAGGTAGAATCCATTCTTAATTGGCCTACTCCCAAGATAGCAACAGAGGTAAGAAGCTTCCATGGTCTTGCTCAGTATTATAGGAAATTCATCAAACAATTTAGTGCAATTTGTGCTCCTATGTTGGATACCATTAAGGGAGGAATGAAAACCAAGTTTGTGTGGAATGAGCAAGCTAACAAGAGTTTTGAGTTGCTGAAGGAAAAGGTAGCTACCCAACCTATTTTAGTGTTAAAAAGCTTTGAGAAATTATTCACCATTGAATGTGATGCAAGCAATGTAGCAATTGGAGCTGTTCTCAGCCAAGAGGGCAGACCGGTGGCTTTTCATTCTGAGAAGCTAAGTGAAGCCAAGAAGAAGTACTCTTCTTATGATCTTGAAATGTATGCATTGGTCCAAGCACTAAGGAAGTGAAGGCACTACTTGCTTCCCAAGGAATTCATTGTGTACTCAGACAATCAAGCACTCAGTTTTCTGAATTCACAAGAGAAGTTGAGTCACAGGCACATGAAATGGGTGGAGTACTTGCAAGCTTACACCTTCAACATCAAGCACAAGAAAGGAGCTCTCAACAAAGTTGCTGATGCATTGAGCAGGAGAGTTCTTACCATTCAATAAATCCAATTGAAGAGCATGGGAATAGATCATTTCAAAGATCTATATGCAGATGATGAAGACTTTGCAGAAATTTATAAGGTATGCCTTGAGTTTAAGAACTATTTCCATAGCAAGTATGCTGAATACACCTTGCAAAGTGATTTGTTGTTTAAAGGGAATCAACTTTGTGTTCCTAGAGGTTCTATTCGGGAGAACTTAATTCAAGAGAAGCATAATGGTGCATTGAGTGGTCATTTTGGGATCACCAAAACTCAAGAGCTTGTCCAAAGGTTTTATTTTTGGCCTAAGATGAACTTAGATGTCAGGAAATATGTAGAGAGTTGTGTAGTGTGTCAAAAAGAAAAAGGAACTTCTTCAAATGTAGGCTTATACCAGCCACTACCAATCCCTTCTAGGCCATGGGAATGTTTAAGCATGGACTTTGTAGTTGGTTTACCTAAGACAAGGCAAGGTATGGATAGTGTGTATGTTGTAGTTGATAGATTCAGCAAAATGGCTCAGTTTATACCCTACAAAACAACCAATGATGCCAGTCAAATAGCCTCTCCTTTCTTCAAGGAAATAGTCAGAATTCATGGCTTGCCAATCAACATTGTATCAGACAGGGATACTAAATTTATGAGTCACTTTTGGAAGACTCTTTGGCAGAGAATGGGCACCAATCTGTCATTTGGATCTACATACCATCCCCAAACTGATGGTCAGACCGAAGTGGTAAATAGAACACTTGGAAACCTTCTAAGATGCTTGACCAGGAGTATGGTCAACAATGGGATCAGATTATTGGCCAGGCAGAATATGCTTATAATGATACAGTGAATAGGTCAACAAGGAAGAGCCCCTTTGAAATTGTTTATGGACTGCACCCTAGAGGTGTTTATGAGCTGAGAGAGCTGAAGGATGGAGTCAAGGGAAGTGGTTATGCAGAAAACTTTACTTGTGCAATGCAGGAAATTCATGAAACAGTCATAAAAACCTTGACAGAGAATACCTTGAAACATAAAACCAAAGTGGATGAACATAGGAAAGAGGTTCAGTTTAATGTTGGTGACCTCGTGATGGTGCATTTGAACAAGGCTAGATTGCAGAAAGGAGTTCCTCACAAGCTGCAAATGAAGAGGATAGGTCCCTATCCTATATTGGAGAAGTATGGAAGTAATGCATTCAAAATTCAATTGCCTGATGACAGTGGACTGTCCCCTGTTTTCAATATTGCAAACATTGTACACTACAAAGGACCACCATTAAACTTGGATCAGACACTCCATGAAGTCAATCAAGATGTAGAAGAGCTCAAACTGCCCTCCACTGCAGTAAAACAAGCTGATAAGATCTTGGATACTAGGGTCTACAAACGAACAAGAACCAAAGAATATAAGGAACATCTGATCCAAAGACAAGGACAATCTGAAGTTGATGCAATCCGGATCAAGGAGGTAGAATTCAAGAAGTTGGGAGTTGATCCTAACTTGCTCAATCCAAGGATGGATTGAATCTTTCTGTTTTAGGGAGGATGGTGCAGGAGCACCTAGGCCAAATCCAAACTTAGTTTGCATAATTTTGGCTTGTACCTGATCTTGGCCAAATCAAGATTTCTTTGTGTTGGTTTTGATCTAGAGAGGTCTTGTTAGTGGGGATGAATTAGTCATTAGGACTAAAACATCTTAGCTAATCAATGTTGGTTGATGTTATTAAATTTTGGCTTTCTTAAACTTTGGACTGCCTAAGTTGCAATATGGGGCAGTAAATGTGGGCCAACCATATTCTTGTTGTTAAAAGATTCTATTGAACAGCTAGGAAGGTATTTGTTACACAATCAAGGTGTTAGAGGTCCAAGGATTCGAGATTATGGCATAATGGAAATTGTAAACTGTTGTTGTAAAGCTGCATGGCAAGATTCAAGGAATTGCATGCAAACTCGTGGTAGAAATCCCTTGAAATCAGGAGAAACAGTGGAGCAACTTCCCTTGAATGTTGGAAAAAGGCATCCAAAGTGTGTGTGGCTCGTAGAGGAGAAGAAGTTAGATTGTAAAAACAAGTTTTGGTGTGAGAAAAGGAAGACAGTTAGCAGATTTTGAAAATTTTCTGTGTTTTGAAAAACCTCATGTGTTTTCTGTCAACTATGATATTATGAACTATATGCTCTGTTTGGCATTGGAGTAGAGATTATTTAACATGATCTAACATATTTTATCTTGTAGATAGCTTGTTGATTCAAGATACATGCATGGTAGTTAAGTTGTGTGTTGTCAGGGACAGCTGAAGACTGTATTTCTGTTTCTGCCCGCGTACCTTGAGGAACAGAGTTTAGATAAGGCATTGTGTGTATAGATCTCTCATTGTTTGAGTTCATTAGGTAGATTTAAATAGAAACTTTCTGGTATTCAAGTAGTTTTAGGATTTATTTGTTGGTTCTTTTCAAAGATTAGGAAGTAGGGACTGTCTCTTTGTTTTGAGTAGTGTAACTTCAAATGGCCCTCCCATAGACACTGTCCCCGGGGATCCCCTGAGATTAGTTGAATATGGGAGAGGAGCCATCCTATTGTATATATTTAGAGATAGGAGTGGTGAGGAATCAAGCACTGAGTTTTAATCCCAAACCCTAGGCGAGCTAGGTCTGCCCGGTTAGGGAATTGGGAGTGAAAAACAAAGAACCAAGGTAGGGGAAGGTACATTTGTACGGCCAAAGTACATTACCAGGTGGACTATGCTTAAATACAAGGAAATCAGAGTGATGAAGGACTGAGCAATTCTCTAGAGTGAGAAATCAACAAGCAAACAGCAAAACCCTAGAAAATAGGGCAACTAGCCCTCCTCTCCAAGATCTCAGGAGTCAGCTGTACGGAACAGTAGAGGTCTGAAACCCAAATGAAAGATTTAAAGCTAGGAAAAGGGTATCTGGAAATGTCCTTTGTTTGATAGGTTATGTGTCAAGTTGGAGAGCAAAAAGCCAAATACCGACTGGTAAGGGCTAGTAGAGAGTTAGGCCTGTCCAAGGCAAGTTCACAAAAACGGGTGATTTAAAGTTGAACCCAAGGCAAGATGCATCCATTTGGAGGAAAAACACAAGAAACCAATATCTCTAGCTCCCCTGCAAGAAGGTCAAGTCAGTTGGAGAACATGGCACTTAGATTCTTCTAAGTCCTAGAAAGAGCACTCAAATTACAAGAGGTGTTGAATCTTCAAGGGTAAAGTACAAGGATGAAAACTCTTTGAGGAGAGTTGGAACAGGGTAAGAATAGTCTTTTAAGCCCAAAAAGGAACCTTTGGTAGCAGGTACCAAGAAGGAGATAGTGGAGAGTTTCCTAAAAGGCAGTACAAGCAACCCTTGGAGTTTTAATACATCACTAGGATTGGAAACACAAAATTTATCAGATTATCCTCCTTTGAGACACACATGACCAAAGATGGTAGACAAACCAGGTGACTCATAAGATCCTATCAAGGTGATGGTTGAAAAGGCTTTGAAGAAGAAAAGAGAGGATACGATGAGTCAATTTGTGTGATTATTTTAACAAAATCAGAAACCAAATGTGGCAGAGACATCATTTCATGGAAACACTCCTTTCAAGGTGCAAGTAAACTTTGATATCCTAAATTTTGAAGGAAAGATTGATGTAGATGTTTTAGATGATTGGCTATCAAAACTAAAAAAATATTCTTTTGTGAATAGCTTTTATGATGTCGAGAAGATAACATTTTATCTCCTCAAGGATGAAAAACATGTGAAGCAATCATGGGAGGAAAATTTTTTAACCTAGGAAATTCCTGACAATGGAGGGGTAGATGATAGCCCTACACATGAAGAATTCATGGAGTACATCAAAGAATAATATTTCCCTAAAGATACGTATGAAGAAACATATATGTAGTGATAGCTACTTCAACAAAATATACCAATCTATCCAATATTACACCAACACATTCCATACACTATCTACAAAACTTGGCATCCAAGATACAAATAAACATCAACTTCTGAAATATCGTAGTAGTATGCATCATTATATTCAAACATAAATGAATTTCTTGAATATTGAAATGTTGGGAACTACTTACAAATATGTGGCTAAAATTGAAGAAAATTCAAGTAAAGAGGAAAAAAGGAGAACAAACCAAAAGTATATGGTATTAGTAGGTTTCAAGGAAAGAAGACAAATAATATTTTTTTCTCTCAATTAGCATCAAGTACAAGTGCTAAGAATACACCAAATAACACTAGTATATGGTGTGAAGTTCATAGAAGCTCCTAACATAGCACAAAATATTTTAGAGCTGCTAAGAAATTAATGATAGAAACCCATGAACTAGAGAATGAATTTGATTTTCTACCTAAAGAACCTTTTGAGTACAAGGATGATGAAAAAATCAATGAAGTAGACCCTTAATCCATATTAGCTAGTACCAAAAAAATGTCCCATGAAGATGAGGAATGTTTGTTTCATTCACAAATGTGGTTGAATGGAAAGGCCTTACATTTCATAGTTGATAGTGGGAGTCACAAGAATTTTATATCTACCGAGATAATTAAGAGGATGAATATGAAAACAAAACCTCATCCAAAACCATACTCTATGGGGTGGGTGGTTCATGGACAAGATATTTAGCTAACCAAATAGTGTTGATTGTCCTACTCCATCAAACCATTCAAAGATGAGGTTATTTGTGATGTTACACCATTATATGTGTGTGATGTAGTGTTGGGATATCCATACATATAAAAAATAAATAGTATCTA